>PVJA010026317.1:0-29803 GCA_004027025.1 Myocastor coypus | reverse complement strand
TCTCTCTCTCTCTCTCTCTCTCTCTCTCTCTCTCTCTCTCTCTCTCTCTCTTTCTTTCATGATTCTTGCCAGAATCATGCTGTTTTTATCACTGTATAGCCTGAACTCCAGCATTGCAATGCCTCCTGCGTGCTCATGTTGCCTTGGATTGTTTATTCTATTCTGGGTCTCTTCTGGTTTTGAATTTTCAGATTGTTTTTCCTAGTTTGTGAAGAATGCTGTTGATATTTTGATTGAGATTACATTCAATCTATAAAGCACTTGGGTTGTTATTGTACCCATTATTATTTCTATTTTCCTTCCTTTTTATGTATAAATTTCTGATTCTTTCCTCTCTTACAAATGATCTCTGCTATCTGTCCCATATTTCTGTAAATGTAAGGAATCTTGAGAAATTATCTAATTCAAGTTGTATTAAAATTAAACCACTCCTTATCAAATATGACCAAGAAAGAACTATTTATTTTAATTCTGTAATATATTTATCAGTTTTCTCTCAGCTTGCCTTTAAATATCTCTTCTATGTTTCATGATAATTCTTAAAAACTTCACATTGCTCGCCTTCCCTCTCCTTACTATCTTGTGCATCACATATATTCTCTACCTCATCTTGTCCTCTCTATCATTATTATAGATTACCCTAATTTCCTCCACACCTGAGTCAAAACTTGCAAAAAACAATAATGGCATTAATAATGTAAAGATTTTATCTTTATCCAAGAGATATAACTGGCGTGTTTTTAGGAGCTGTCTTGCTGCTGTATAAACAAAGAAGGAAGAGACTGAGGGAAAGGAGTTCCAATTCCCCACTCGCAAAATGCTTATACCAGTCAGCTGCTACTCAGTCTTGACTAACCTGATGTCAGAGTTCTCTAAAGGTAAACTTCAAGCCAGCCTAAGAAGTACAATGGTATACTAGAAGTGAGAGAAAAGTTGAAATATAATTAGACAAAATTCCCTCAATTCTTAATTTGGACATGAAAACATCATTTGATCTATCAACTTATCAAAGTAGAACTTTTTGTTTTCATTTTCTGAAACAATAATGAAAGCTTAAAGGAAGATGGAACAGAATTAAGAAACATAATCTCAGGAAAAATACATAAGACGTCATGTATAAAGAAAATCAAAGCTGTGTGTGTGTGTGTGTGTGTGTGTGTGTGTGTGTAGGGTATTAAGGATTGAACACAGGGCTTTCCACATTCTAGGAGTATGTTCTACAATGCAGCTTTGTCCCTGAACCTAAGAGTTTACTCTTTATGTTTGTTTTTGTTTGTTTTTAGTTTTAGTTTAGGATAAATAGATAAATGCATATATTTTTATATTCTTTTGCCCTAAATCATGAGGTTGGACTGATTAAGAAAACTAAAAATCAGAGCATTTGGTATTTGTGACTGTAATATTTAGGATACTTTTCTGCTGTGGATATTTCCTTCTTTCTCACCCCAAGTTTTCTCCTCTTTGTACTCAGGATCAAATCCAGAGCCTATCAAGGTGAACCTTAATCTCTGTTATGAATAGTTTCAACACTTTAATTCTTGATTCCTTTGGCGAACATTTGACTATCAGAAAAAACTAACAAACACATATGGTTAGGTGGCCATTAAAAAATCAGCAAAATGTAGTGCTATCTTAGCATAATAAAAATAACTGGCTGCTTCTTAAATCCTTTCTCTAAAACTACATTCCATTCTTGATCAAGGGAAACAATCATTGTATGAACGGTTTTTTCAATGGCTTCTTTTTTTAATGGAAGGAATCAGACTTTAACTTAAAGATTATTTAACACTGAGGCCTACACTTCCAATCTTCATGTCCTGTGTACCATTTGGCTTCAATTACAGTTTAGTTATAACGAGGTTCAAGACATGCTTCCTTGATACATGGTATTCTGAATATTTGAAACTAGAAGAAATTGAGAAAACACAAGAATTGAAAATAATCAGTCTAACTTTCCCCTTCCCATATGCTCCAGAAGAAAAAGATAAAAATTTAGGGTACACTTCTAGGTTTTTCAGCCACTTGCTGATAATTCTTAATACCTAAAACATACAGTTGAGTATATATATATATATATATATATATATATATGCTATATAATACATGGATGTATTTATTATAATATAAAATCACTTAATGCAATAGTTCTCAAACATGTCAGTCATGTGCCTAATATTATTAGTTTATAAAATACCTCCTTTGCTAGCCAATTAATAATATAAATTTTCATACATTTTTGATCGTTTTGTATAGCAAATATATACTAGTAAAAAGATAAAACCAAATAGTCCACAAAAATTTAAAGGAATATAGAATAATCGAATGTAAGCAAAAGACAGGCTTCAGCTGTAGATTATAAACCTTATGCCAGCTTGTCCATGAATTACATAGTACGGAATAGAGTAGAATATATTTTTATATTCTTTTGCCCTAAATTATAATAAATATAAATATAAATATTTTTATATTCTTTCACCCTATCAATTTATAGTATGAACTGGAAAAGAGAAAGGCAAAAATTGGTTGAAGGTAAAATTCCTCAATTATATTAAATTTACTTTTATATAAAATTAAATATAAATATTTTCCATTATTTTATCATATATGCTTGCTCAGTAGTGTTCCTTAAGCATAGCAAAATGTTGAATATAGATGTTACAAAAAATTCTTTTAAAGGCCAGCCTGATAGCTCTGCACCTAGGCAGAGTGTAGCAGCAGAGGCTCAATCACTGGGCCTGCTGTGCCAGCCTTGCCTCCAGGGTGTGCTGAGATCATGACTGAGACTTGGCGTGGTAGTGCGCACCTATAATCCCAGCACTTGAGAGGCTGAAAACAAGAGGATCAGTATGAGTCTGGTCTATGTAGTGAGACCCTATAGACCCAGAAGACCTGTTCTAAATAAAGAGAAAAAATTCTTTGAAAAAATTCCTTTAGTTGAAAAATTAAATAATTTTCAATTTTTCACTCACAGTTGATTGTAATGAAAGCCACTATAAATTTGTAATTTTATTGTCACCAGATTTTAAAGGATATAATAAAATATATTCTTACTAAAGAAAAAAGAAGCCAGCCAGATAGCTCAGCAGACTAAAGCTTCTGCTTAGGCAGAGTGCAGTGGACAGAGTTCAATGGGCATGCTAAAATGGCAATTGAGAACGGGTGTGGTGGTGCACGCCTGTAATCTCAGCACTTGGGAGGCTAAAAACAAGACAATTACTATGAGTCTGATCTACGTAGTAAAACCCTGCAGACCCTGAACCAAATATCTATCTATCTATCTATCTATCTATCTATCTATCTTAAAAAAAAAAAAAAAGAGCTGGGGTTATAGCTCAGTGGCATGAACACCTGCCTGGCAGTACAAAATCCTGAGTTCATACTGAAAAAAAATCAGTACAATGATTCACAAAATCTTCCCAAAGCTTATAAGGAAGAAGAAATACTTCCAAATTTGTTTTATAAAGCCAGAATTACTATAACATGAAAGTCAGATAAGAAACTTATATTGAAAGAAAATTATAGGCCAATTTCACTAAAGATACTATAGACATAAAAATCTTCAACACAAGACTAGCAAATTGAACATCAACAGTTTCAGCCGAGCATGGTAGAACACTCCTGTAATACTGGGACTAGGTAGGCTGAGCCAGGAGGATCATCATAAGGTCAAGGCCAGGCTGGATCACACAGTTTGGGGCCAGCCTGAACTACATAGCAAGATATTGTCTCAAAGACAAAACTAAAAAGTATCATCCATCATGATTAACTAAGATTCATACTATCATCCAAGACATGCTCAATATATACATCAACAAAGTGATGCATCACACTGAGAGGATGATACAACAACCCACTGGTTGGGAGCATATATTTGCAAGCCAAACACCTGACAAAGAGTTAATATCCAAAATATATGATAAACTCAATAGTAAGAAAACAAATTGTTAGATTAAAGAAACAGATAAAAAAAACCTGAATGGACATTTCTCAAAAGACACACAAATGGCCTGTAGGCACATGAAAAAAAAAAAAAAAAGTTCAACATCACAAATCATCATAGAAATACAAGGTAAAGCCACAATAAAAAAATCTCAATACATTTGTTAGAATGACCATTGCCAAAATACAAATAAATACAATAAGATAAAGAGCAGAAAGCCCTAGAACATTGCTATTGGAAATGTACATTAATATATCCATGAAGTCATGCTTACAGAAGTTGAGAATTGAATGATTATTACTGGAGGCAGGAAAGGGAGGAGGAAGAGAAATAGGGAGCTGTTGATTAAAGGGTAAGAATTCGACAAGAGATGTTTTTGAGATCAATTTTACAGCATGTTGATTACAGTTAATTATAATATAATTTCAAAATTGCTAAGACAGTAGTTTTATATATTCATACCAGAAGAAAGTGAGGTGATGGCATGTTAATCATTCTACAGTGTATTAGAAAATCATATTTTAGCCCATAAATATATATATATATATATATTTTTTTTTTTTTTTAAATTTTAAATAAAATTTTAAAAGGAATAGGTTGGGTATATAATTCAGTGGTTGAGTGCTTGCCTAGCATACACAAGGACCTAGGTAGAATCTCAAGTGCTGAAAAAAGAAACAACCCAGTAATAAGAAAAAATTATATTTAACATCACCATGCAATGGAAATCCTTAAAAAACAATTAAAACTGATACACCAATGTTATGTTCTTTCTAATACATCATTTACACAAATAACTTTAGAGACTTCACTATATCTAAATCTTTTCTTTTTTCTTTCCAACTTCATACTACAGCATCTTTTTACTTTTAAAGCACATGGTAAACCACAATAGCTCTTTGCCTTAAAATAAAGTACAGCTTATTTTGTTTTCTTCCTCCAAAACCTCAAAACCAAAAAAAGCTATTTAAATCAAAAAAAGGAAAATCATAATATACATGTTAAGTATTGCTCAATAAGGAAAAGGATTTTTCTATTATTAGGATACAGGTCTTTTAGATCCAGCCACAAGAAATTAAAAATCTATTAGGCATTAATTTGTTAGTTGGTTAAGATAAATCAAGAAATAGAATTTTTATTTATAATCAGGCAATTTATGCAAAATTAATTTTCAAACCCTGATTTCACTTACAAACTCATAAAAAGCTATGTTGAAAAAATAGCACCACAATATTTTAACATTTAGTTTGTATATAAACCTAAAATAAAATATAATTAAACATTAACATAATTATTTCCTTTTGCCGATATTTAAATCAATTAATAAGCAATAGCTGTTGTGTTTTAGAGTGTGGTCTACTTTAAAATGGTAGGTTTTTTTTTTTTTTTTTTTGTTCTTTTGAGACAGGGTCTTGCTATGCAGTTGAGGCTGGCCTTGAGCTCACTTTTGTAGCCCAGGCTGGTCTCCAACTCTCACCAATCCTCCCGCCTCAGCCTCCCGAGTGCTGGGATTGCAGGCGTGAGCCACCACGCCCGGCTTAAAATGGTAGGTTTTAAAAAAGCATTAGTTCAGATTAACTACGACTCTGATTTAATAAACTGATGCAAATTACATTTTCTCTATCAAGTCAATCAGACCTATTTTCCAGAAGGAATGATCCTAAGTCCAGATTCTCAGATCAACTATTACTTTTCTCATTAAAAAAAAAAGAATGTCAAACTATAGAATTATTTAACCAGTCACTAGGACAGTATATGCTTCAAATGCCATTTCAGCTGCATCAAAAAAACAAAACAAAACATTTTCAGTGTTTAAAAGATGATCTGTTGTCCCCTATTGATTTCATTTTAGCCTTTAATGAAGACCAAGAGCATCTGGCTTCCGCTCTCATGTATACATTCACTACCTCCAAATCTCTATGGAATAGTAAGTCCTGTTACTTGAAAGAAAGAAAGAAAGAAAGAAAGAAAGAAAGAAAGAAAGAAAGAAAGAAAGAAAGAAAGAAAGAAAGAAAGAAAGAAAAGGAAAGGAAAGGAAAGGAAAGGAAAGGAAAGGAAAGGAAAGGAAAGGAAAGGAAAGGAAAGGAAAGGAAAAGAAAAAAGAAAAAAGAAACTTTTAAAAATATTTTTTTTCTCAATTCTTGAACTATCTTCTTTGTAGTCTTCTGCTAAACTTTGTCCAAATTCTCAATCTTCATTAGCAATAAAGTGTGGAACTAGAAACAATGGTCTTGTAAGCATACTTGATGAGTACCAAATAAATGGGAAAATAAAATTTCCCACATTCTTGATCCCTACTTAGGTGGTCAAGTATTGTGTTTGCATTAACTAGAATATTATAAGCCATGCTAACTTTATCTTTCCTTTACTGCTACACTGATTCTGAATTTTCTTTAAATATAGTTACTCTTTGGACATCCTGCTATTTTCCTCCCTAAACATAATGCTTTATATTTATATCCTACTATACTTTATTATTCTTGTGTCTATTCAGCATTTCATTTGCCAGATCATTTTTGCCTGACAGTCATGTCACTGAACACAAAGCAATGACATAATTTACCATATTTGTTTCAAACTCTACATATCAATAATTTATTAAGAATACTTAAAACCTAATTATTATAGTTATAAGAGATGCTTAAAGTATTTTAAAGGTTCAATACCAGGCTTCACAGTCCTTTGAAAAAATACGATTATGTCATAAAAAAAAATAGTAGGCCCTTCCATCCACAAGTGCAGATTCAAAAGGTATTTGTACATGACAAACAAGAAGGTGATAAACATTTTGCTTACGGTAAAAATGATAATGAAAACCAATTAAATATGAACAATTGGACACATAGTCAGCTCTCTAGTGAATGAAATTATTAATTTTATATTTTATTTATTTTTTTCTTGTTTCAGAACCTTTGTTTATTCACTCATTTTTATGGCCGGCTCAGCCCGTCCCAAGGGCAGGGCTGGCACAGCATGTGGTGCCGGGGATCGAACCGCCGTCCCTGAAGCCTCCCAAGCTTTCCCAAGCAGGCGCTTTAGACCACTGAGCCATTCCGCCGGGCCCAGTGAATGAAATTATTATCTATAGCAAATAAAAGATTATGTTTCTACTGACAAATAGAAAATGTATGGTCAAATTTCTATTATTTAAGAAATTATTATTGTTTAAATAATAATTTAAACAATAATTATTTGTTATTGTTTCCCAGAAGCAACAGTTTGAAGAATTAACAGTCATTTTCACTAACCTACTGAACTATGAATGTGATGGTTTGGCACAAAAAACTATTGCTTATAACCATAATAATAAAATACTCTGATTTTAAAAATCCTGTCTTCAAGAGATGAAGGGAAAGGTGAAGAAGGGAAGTAGAAGGGGACATAAAAATAAGGAAGATGCATTTTATACAGGTAGCAACTCTCTATGAAGAATGTAATCCTTATGTACCACAAACATTTACTTATAAAAGCAAATCTGGTTCTTAAGAATAGTAGAGAGTGTGTGTAACATGCAGGAAGCATTGCATTCAATTCCCAGAATGCCCAGCCCACCAAAACCAAAATTTAAAAAACAAATTCCAAAAGAAATTTATAATAGATTATAGCACTATAAATAAGTTTAATATGGTAGCATATGGAACAATAGTAGGATATCATTATTGGCCTTTGTAAGCTTAAAATATGCATAAGATGGCATGATTACATATGTAAAACTGATTTTCTCTCATAATCCAGTTGTGTATGTACATATAAAAAGCTTGAAATTCTTTATTTTGACTGACCTACATTATACCTACATTAAAATGTAGGATAGAATTGCAATACTCAGTTAAAGAGTTTCGTATGCCAAATAGCATAATGACATATTACAGTAACAAAATAGCCAAACTACTTAGCCTGGAGTATGAACCTCTAACAATTGGCCTGGCCTAACTCTCCAGTACTGTACTCCTTCTTTCTTGCTATGAACTGACCCCATTCATGCAAATATGTTGAGCTTATTTCTCCTGGAGGATGCTTTCCTAAGTCTTCATACATATGAATGACTCTTACCCTACTGCTTCATACCTGCATTCTGTCATTAATGCCACAATAATAACAGGCTCGACATTATACAGATTAAGTATTGGCCAGAAATATCACTACTGTATGGGGCCCGGCAGGATGGCTCAGTGGTCTAAAGCCCTGCTTGGGAAAGCTTGGGTGGCTTCAGGGACCACGGTTCGATCCCCGGCTCCAGATACTGTACCAGCCCTGCCCTCCGGGCGGGCTGAGCCAGCCATAAAAATGAGTGAATAAACAAACAAAGGTTGTGAAACAAGAAAAAAATAAATTAATTAATTAATTAAAAAAAAGAAATATCACTACTGTAAATGAAATGATTTGAAATATATGACATTTGTACAATATGCTAATAGTAAAATTGTCTCATTTGGACCCTATAATAAACTCCAGGAAGAAAGATACAGAAGAACATTATTTTCATTCCATGATTGAATAAACAGATTTTCAGAGTCAAATAAGTTACCTAAGAACATAGACTAGTTAAGTTGTAAAACTTGGTGAGAATCTAACTCAGTAATCTGGAAAAATCCCATTTTCTGTATTATAAGTTGAAGATAACACAATGAACATTCTTGGAAGGGTAGAGGAAATGTAGAGATTTTCATCAGCAACAAAAAGTCACTATGGAACCCTAGGTAAACTAAAACTCTCACCATTCTTTAGTTTCTAATTAAATGATTATTGTTATGGTTTATATCTAGTTGTCCCCCCAAAGCCTTATGTAGTCATTGGGTGGAGACTTCTAGAGTTTGAGACTTGATTCATGATCCCTGGGATTATGGGTTTTAGTACTGATGGGATTATGGGTCGAAGTACTTCTGGGATTATGGGTGTAGCCTAAAGTGGGGGCTAAGGCGGAGAGCCTGAATGTAATATAAAGAGAGACAGAGAGACAGACTGGAGCTGTTGCTGCTGCTCTGCTGCCCTGATTGATTGGCTGCCTCTGCCACCATTTTGCTGTTGTTCTGCCACCATGAACTGGATGCTCTCCGCCCTGCTCCACTCAGCCTTGGGCCAGCCGAATATGGACTGAAACCTCCACAAACTGTGAGCTAAATAAACCTTTCCGCCCTTCATCTTGAGTGTCAGGTATTTGTCCCAGAAACAAGCAAAAAGTAATTAATACAATTACATATTTTCCAATGATTAGCATTTGAGAAATGCTTAAATATATTTGTTGTTGCTCCTAAATGCTATACACTTACATTCATTTATTTAATATATAATTAATAAGACCAATTACTTGGAGGGTACTATTCAGATGTGTCAATGCAGAAGTGGATAAACACATGAGATTTCTTTCTTTGGGTCTTAATTCTAAAAGAAGTTAGATCTCTCCTTTGTAATGTAAATCTTTGCGAATACTGACAGTATGGAAAATATATGCAAAAGAGAGCTAAAACTTTTGAGTGATACTAATGACTGATGTTCTATACATTTCTTTTTTTTTCTTTTTTTTTTTAGTGTATTTGGTACAGGATCTCACTACACAGCTCAGACTTGTAGTGATCCTCCTGTTTTCAGGCTCTCCAGAGCTGGGAGGCACCCACCACCACACCCGGACTTCGTAGCCAGCTTATTGCTCCTGAGGACAGGGCCAGCACAGTATTTGGTCCTGGGGATCAAAGCCATGTCCCTGAGCTTTCCTCAGAAGGTGCTTAGTCCACTGAGCTATCACACCAGCCTTTATATATTATTGCAATATTATGGTCTGATTTCAAATAAAATGTTCCATGAACATAGCATCTTCCTTACATGCTCTTAACTTCTCCCTTTCTTTCTTCTCTCCTCTTTCCATACAAATACTACAATCTAAGGTATGTGAATGAGGATACATTTTAAAATACTCATTATTAGGCTTGTGTGAACATCATTGAGTCTATACAGAAGCGTAGGCAGTACAGCCTACTATGTACCTATGCAGTATCATGTACACTATCTACTGTCTTAAATGTAGCCTATCATTGATTAAGGTATCACTATGAAGCACATATTTGAAAAAATATGTACAAGATTTACCCTATCTATGAATCAGTTTCTATTAAACTTGTCTGTTGACTTTCTTATTGAGCTGCAGCTATACTTACATTATGCACTTAATAATATATTGCATTGCGCTTTTCATAGTTTTTTTTTCTGCTTACTTTGATCTTTCTAACTAGTTTATAAGTTGACTGACATCAAGGACAATGATATCTACTACTTCTGTATCATTAAAAGGATACCATCATGAATATCAAAAAACACTTTATCTCTCACCTACGTATGTAATTTCAGACTTGCACCAATAAAATAAGTGAAATAATAGTAATTACAGCTCCTTCTGATTACTCTTTGGGAAAAATTAGATAGAAACATATAGTGCACTTATATAACAAATATACAACAAATAAATACTTAATATTAGCATATATACCCTCAATGTGATTAATTTTTGATTTTTCTAATATAAATTAATATTTGTGAACTAGTAGATTAGGTTAGTTTAATTCACTAATCAATAGGACTTGGTCTTTTTTGTTTGTTTGACACAAAATTTTGTTATGTACTAGTTCAGGCTGGCCTTAAACTCACTATGTAGCTTAGGCTGGCCTTGATCATGTGGCATCCTCAGGCCTCAACTACTGGAGTGCTTGGATTGCAGATATGGACCATCACTTCCGCCTAGGACTTGGTCTTTTGAAATCACATGAAATTACATTTGACAATAACTTTTTCTTTCATGCCTTCATGACCAATTAGTCACAAATTTCAAATTCATATCAATGAACTGCTTAGTTTAGGAATAATAACTCCTTTACTAAAGACTGTGAAGCAACTGTCACTACTTTGATTTCTATAGACTCTCAATTGAATTTACATAATGGATACTGGAAAATGTTATATATGGTATTATAATAGGACTAATGGCAAACTTTGAACTGTCTCACAATTTATTCTAGGTCCTCAGCAGGGTTTTCATTGACATTGCCAAATTAAAAAGCAATTAGTTTTGTAGTTAAGTGAAGTGTCAGGAAAAGTATTGTGGCAACCATAAAGCAACTTTGCTCACAAATTTTATCTACTTGTTAATTTAATTACCTCAACATTTCTTCCAAAAACATTATTCTCTTAGTATTCTGGGTGAAGTATTTAAGTTAAAAAGCAGCTATAGAGATAAAATTTAAAATCACTAGTGTGCTCCTTTTGTATGTAGGTCAAAACCTAGTACATCTTCTCTAGTTTTCTTATCTTACACTGCTCACAAGACTAAAAAATAATTGAGGAAAAGTATGACTGGCCACACTTGGGGCTTCATCTTAATCCACAAGTATGAACAATGTGACTTTTCTGTCACAAAATCACCATCTTAATACAAACATCAACATGTACATGATGCCAAAAAGAATCATTACATGAATAGTGAGAAGACCCTATGATGATATGTTAAATTTGTACAAAGATAAGGCATTAAAGCTAGTAATATTTTTAGACAAAAGAGTCAAGACTTGTAGGTTCAGAATGAGCCCATGAATACCAAAATAGTTGAAAAATGCTATCTTCACTTGAAGTTTCAATTTCTATTGTCAACCTACCTACTCAGTTTCTATGCTATATAGGACATAATTTTACAAAAAGTCACTATGGGAAAAGAGTACTTAGACTGTGACACATCTGTATGTTAAACCAATAAAAATTGTGGAGCAAATAAAGAAGGCCTTTATGTCATTCACACCAAATTCTTCTCTAAATCCATTTAGCCTGTCCTGGATCTAGATCTAGGTTTCAAAATACCACTAGAAGTAAAGCACAAAGCAAATGAGCATAAATAAAATTAATTTATTCCATCCATGGAAAATAACAAAGAAAGTCAGACATACATCCTAGAGCAAGAAATCTAACCTAGAACAAAAACTATCTTAATTCTCTTAACATAAGCCTCAATTTATACCTGATCTTTAGCTAGAAATTCTGAGAAGCAATGTATCAGATTCATGGTATTTAATTATTAGGGCTTGTATTAGTATTATAAGTAGGAGTATATCTTAAAAGATTGATAATACATACCACTCAGATATGAAATTATTCCAGAAAATATGTCCTGAAATTTATAATTTCTGTCCTGATGTTAAAATACCTATTATAAATCCATTCATTTTTTAATTGTCTTCTTCAGTCCCTTAACCTTGCTATTTAACTCCTGAGCTCCTAGCTCAAAAACAAATATATGTACTTACATAATAAAATTATAAGACATTATTCATGTTAATAGATTTTATTCTCATTCAGGCCTTCTCTCCTCTCCTCTGTCTCTCTCTCTCTCTCTCTCTCTAAGTTCTAGCTATGTAGTTTAAACAGACATTGAACTCGTACTAGCCCAGGCTGGTGTCAAACTTATGATAATCCTCTTGCCTCATCCTCCTGAGTGCTGGGATTATAGGCATGCAGCACTATTCTTAGCTAGTACATTTAGACAGATCCTTACCTTACATTCAAGTGACTAAAAATTTGTACCAGTTTAGATTTTATTAATATATTTCATATATACACTTCATACATACATTTTTGAAAGATATAAAGGTTTTATAAAATACTACTAAGATCAAGAATCACTGAGATATTCTCAGTTGTAGTACCAGGGAATGAAGAGATTTTTAGTTAGATGGTTCCAAGTTAGAATGGGGATGAATATACTAAGAGTTTTTATTTTCTTTTGTTTTGTTTTTTAGTGCAGGGTCACACTATCTAGCTCAAAATCATAGTGATCCTACTGTTTTCAGCCTCTTCAATGCTGGGATTATAGATGCACACCACTCAGTCACTGGCACAACATGCCTGGGGACGGGGCTGGTGTGGCATGTGATGCTAGGGATCAAACCCTGGCCCTTGTGCTTGCCTGAGCAGGTTCACTGAGCTATCTCACTGGCCCTTGGAAGAGTTATTATAGTTAAGAAAAATGTATACTTGTAAATTGCTAAAGGAGTTTATTTTGTGAGTTCTTTAAATTGCTACAAAAGTTCATTATATGTATTCCTTACCAAAAATAATTTTAAAATATGTAAAATAAATCATGTTAATTAGCTTGATTTCATTATTTCACTACATATACAAATTTCAAAATGTGTTGTACATAGTACATATATACAATTCTTCTTTGCCAATAAAGTTGAAGAAAAAAACTAATCAATAAAACAAAAAACAAAATAACTGTGTAAAAAGAATTGAAGGCAATATTATATTAGTAATCTAAAAATTTAAAACCTTACATATTTCATTCACTCATTGAGAGTTTATCATTAAACAAGTACTTACTTGTTTAATTTTTTAAAAACACTAAATGTTTTGAGATTTCAGAAGAAAAAGCATAGTATGTCCTCAAGACATTTCCAAAGTTCTCTCTTCCCTATAAATTGCTAAAAACATAATCTTAATGATGTATCTCTTGTATAAACAGTTTTGTAATTTTGATAGCTTGCCATGTTGGTCTAATGTCCCGTCAGTGAAAATTTGTCAAGGTGATGATTATTTCTTTATCATGTTTCCTCACCTAGGAACACAGTGATTTATTTGAATCCTCAATAATTATTTGTAAATAAAAACCACAATGGAGTTAACCTAAAAGAATACTATGAAACTCTCTTTGGATCAGCTTGAAGGAATTTTGAAGTCTCATTCAACAGGAAAAAAGAATGCTAGATATAAACATAGAAACTACAGAGTATAGAAAACTCTCTGGTAAGACAAAATAGTAGTTTATACAAACATGAAATGAGTTTCATTTGAATTCTAAGTTTGCAATGCATTTCAACCCATCCTACTCCAAAATTCCTGTCGAAGATGTACAATTATGCCAAATGTCTCAGTATGCCAAAGGTGCTCAAATAGCCACTACTACCATCTACCTTTTAAAAATGTTTTAAATATATACATAAATCTAGTACTCAAAGTCCAGCATCAAAACCACTTCATAGAACCAGGCACCTCAGTTTCAACCTACAACTCCCAAATTGTTTCCGTTTCTCCACCACTGCAGCAAACTGTCCTGCCAGACTACACAAAACCATCCAGTGGTTTCGTCTGATGTGGAAAAAACAACCATGAGGGAGTAGGAGGCACCACCAAATTCATGTCAGGATAGAGGCTGGAAAGCACTGCTTTAGCCTAGTGCATCACCTTATTTCGGTTCTCTTCCTTTTGAATCAAAAGTACTTTACTAGAATAAATCTTAAATCTATCATAAAAAATCTAATTTAGATAAAATAATAATAGTATGCCTGATGGAATCATTCTGGCAGGTTTGAAAGAATTACTCTCTATAATTCTGACTGTGAGTTACAAAATGAGTCAGTCTATGGCTGAAGAGAAAGATGAAGTCAGCCTGCCAGAAAACTTTTTTTTTTTGGTGGCACCATGGGTTGAACTCAGAACCTTGTGTGTGCTAGGCAAGCACTCATTCCACTGAGCTATCTCCCCAGCCTGGTATCAGAAAATTTAAATTCCATCCTAGTGCTACCAAAAACTAGTTATACACCCTTTGAAAAATCATCTCTTAGTGTCCTAACATCCCCAGACTGACTCCCTTAACATCGCAGCATTGCAAGTAAATTAGATGAAACATTTTACATGAACATAAATTATCTAAACTTCACCAATTATCCACTTAAAATTAAGAAATAATGTAACAATTTTTATCACTGTTAATCTTACTCCAAAAAACTATCCAAGAGTAAGTACTTCACAAACTATTTCCTAAAACTCAAATTATAAATCTAGAAAAGTAAACATTGTTCAAGGTAATATTCTGACCTCTCTGGGACCTAGAGTTGAGACACATGGAAGATAATAATTTAGTGAAGAGAAGGAAAGAGAATTGATGGGAAAATTAGAAACTGCGTAGAAGCTCAAGAAACAGAACCCAGCACAGAGAAAGGACAAAGCACCGTGGAAGGCTCACCTTAGCTCCTGGGGAGAGATGCCTGCCTTCACTAATGAAGTATAAGCTTTGAGGTTCAGCAGCTCCAGGTAGAAACAGCAGACTGGGTCATGACTTATAAAGAGAAGTCCTTGACTATTATAAACTCTAAAAACAGTGTGATATGTTACCCCAAAATGTACTCTTCCTAAAAGGCAGGCCAGTGTGGTGCCCACCGTATCTGAGAGTATTTAATTGAGAGTCATATTGCAAAGTTAGTTGTTTGGCACTAAGTGCAGAGCAATTGCAGAGCAGCTAGTCTCCAGGGTTTGTAGATTCTTGCTGCCACAAAACTGGCTGAAAGACAGCTATGAGAGACAACAGCTGAGTGGGAGTGGACTAGAAAATATACCTCCTACGATATTTAAGCTCAGGAGGGACACAGGGGCCCCTGTGAGAAGGTGAGATGGTGCTAGATCTGAAAGTGCAGACATTAAGTCTAGTGGTCTGCTTGAACTCCAGCACTAATGCCTACAGGCACAGAGTTCAGTGGTGTTTGCTTCCCCATCTACCAATAAGAGCAAGACTTGGACCCCAGTTGACATAGCCTGGGCTGAATTGAGACAGAGACTTCTAGAGCAGGAAGGGCACCCCATAAACTCAAAGGCCACAGATCTAGGTGGATAAAACTATGACTTGCAGTGCATGGAGGGATAAAAAAATGGGGGTTAAGCCGGGCGTGGTGGCGCACGCCTGTAATCCCAGCACTTGGGAGGCTGAGGCAGGACTATCAGTGCGAGTTCGAGACCAGCCTGGGCTACAAAAGTGAGCTCAAGGCCAGCCTCAACTGCATAGTGAGACCTTGTCTCAAAAAGACAAAAAAAAAAATGGGGGTTACTACAGTGATTACAGTCTTAGGTAGGCACCATTTCCCATGTCCAGGGGGAAAGGTGGGAAAGGATCCAGAATTCACACACACAAAACATGTGTGGAAAAAAAATAGGTCTTAGCAATGACTCACAAGCCAGTCCCCATATGTCCCTATATCCACTAGATTTTAAGACAACAGACTGGAAAGAAAAGATCCATTCAAAATCAAAGACAAATTGTGTTGGAGTCATTTCTTTTTCATTTTTTTCCATTGGTTCTTTGCAATTTAGAAGCTTTTTTTTCTTTTAATTATTTGTCCTTTTATCTTTTTCCTTAAAATTGTCTTACTTCTCTGTTTCTTTTTTTTTGTTGTTGTTAATTTTCTCTAACTCTATAATCCATCTACTCTTTAATTGGCTCACTCCTTTCCATGTTTCTCTTCTCCTTCTCATATTTATTTTCCATATTTTATTACTTTCATTTTCCAACTCCAAACCCCCTCTGTCTTTACAACTATAACCACTAATAAAATCTAACGATTTTATTAATCATTAGATATTTAGTTAATTCCCATCTATTACTGTAGAATTATTTCCCATCATTAGTAAAGGTAGTCATTGCCTTTAGCAGATATTTACTCTAAGATAATGTTGTGTTTATCTTTGTATTTATATAATATTTACTGATTATGTTCCTGGGATTAAGGGTTTTCTATTATTGATTCTGTTCATATTTCAATATCTAATTTGTCTTTTAATTGATGCTGATATTTTTGGTATTGCCAGGATGGAACACTTGTTGCTATTAATTGGTTTTCTCTGCATGCCAATACTAGGATTATCTTTGTCTCATTAACAATACTATGGCCCATTTAAGAAAAACAAGATGTTAAATAAATTACACTGCAAGCCGGGAGTGGTGGCGCACGCCTGTAATCCCAGCACTTGGGAGGCTGAGGCAGGAGGATTGGCGAGAGTTCAAGACTAGCCTGGGCTACAAAACTGAGCTCCAGGCCAGCCTGAACTGTACAGCGAGACCTTGTCTCAAAAAGACAAAAAAAAAAAAAAAAAAAAAAAAAAAAAAAAAATTACACTGCATCCCACCCTCCCAAATTTATGTAGGCTGTTAAATCAAAGAGAAAGGTCTACATTTACACACACACACACACACACACACACACACACACACACACACACAGAATACGTAACTGAAATTCAGACACTAACTAATGAGATCTCAATAATAGCAACAAAATCTAATAGAATTGACCACAAACCTAGGTAAATACAGCACACACACACATACACACACACACAGCAACAGAATAACAAAAGGCCTACGAAGACTTCAAATACACCCAAAGCTGATTCATAGAGCATTGATAGGAAAAACATCAAAAGCCACACAGTTGAATTATTCAAAGTGTTAACAGAGATAATAAAACAGATCTGGCCATTTAAGAACTTTGGCAGACTCTGTGTACCCTGTAGTACTCTGGTAAACTCTGATCTTCCTTAGCCCTGAGCATGCAGGTGTGGACCTTCTGCTAGTTACAGTCCAAACCTTTAAGAACTTGGGAGTGGCCTGCAGGACTCAGGAGAACTGCAATCTATGGACCCAGTGCACATAGGGACAGAGCTTTCATGGAGATATTTAAGAATGCAGACTCACTCTGGGCAGCCTGCAAGATTCTGGGTGATTACTCACAACTTCAAAAATGTCAAAACAGGGGATGGGCAGATAGCTCCATGGCACAAGTGCCTACCTGGCAAGTACAAGGTCGTGAGTTTGAACCCCAGTCCCCCCCCCAAAGAAAGGCCAAAACATAAGACCAAAAGGCAATCACAATCCTCTAGACCACCCAGAAATCCAGGAATCAAAGACATACAAGAATGTGGAAACAAGATACCTAAAATCTCTGAAATGATAGCAACTGAAAAAAAGAAACAACTCAATCAGGCTACAGAAGAAATAAGATCAGGAATAATCTCTCAGGTGCTGTAATGGTTTATGTCTAGTTGTCCCTTTCAAAGCCTCATGCAGTCATTGGGTGGGGACTTCTATAGATTGAGACTTGACTCATGTGTCACTGGGATTATGTGCTTTAGTACTGATCTAGAGTTTGAGACTTGATCCATTATCCCTAGGATTATGTCTTTTAAGTACTTCTGGGATTATGGGTGTAGCCTAAGGCAGATAGGCTGAGGCAGAGAGCCTGAATGTAATATAAAGAGAGAGAGACAGCCTGGAGCTGCTGTTGCTGTCCGCTGCCCTCGTTGGTCGATTGTCTCTGTCGTGATTGTTGCTGTTCTGCCTCCATAAACTGGATGCTTTCTGCTCCCTTGGTTGTTTCATTGCTTCTGTCGCCATTGTTGTTTTCACTGCCATGAACTGGATGCTCTCTGCTCTGTTCCACTCAGCCTTGGGCCAGCTGAGTATGGACTGAAACCTCAAGTAACTGTGAGCTAATAAACCTTTCCTTCCTTCATTTTGAGTGTCCAATATTTGTCCCAACCAGTGAAAAGTGACTAAGACAGGTCCAAAAACAAATGACAACAATTGTGAAAGAATTGTTTAGCACAGCCAAAGAAGAAAATAGATTTTAAAATAGAGAATAGAAAAATGATGACAATATTCAATGAATGATACAGAAGGAATTGCAAAGCATGAAATAGATTCAATCAGAGATCCCGGAAATTAAGAACTTCATTGAAAGTTGGCAAACTGCTTAAAAGAAACTGAACATAGACTTTCAGACATCAAAGGCAATAGTGCAGCTAAGGAACATAAATGGAAAGATCTCTTAAAACTAACAATGAACGAGAAAATAACAATTTAGTAGCTATAAAATGAAGATACAGAAGAAGACACAAAGAATATAAGAATAATAGGTGTCAATAAGTTGCAGGAGACAGCACAATTGACATAAAGACTACTGGCAGAAGTAGTACAAAAAATTTTTCAAAACATGAGAAAAGAAACTGACATACAGATAAGTAAAGCATATAAAACTCCACATAGCCATAATCACAAAAAATCTAGACCTAGACACATAATAATCTAGATCTCAGAATATAAGCAAAAAAAAAAGAATAGAATATTAAAAAGTGCTAGAGAGAAGACAGATCACCTACAAAGAAAAGTCCATCAGAATCACAGAGAATTTCTCAACACAAAACATCAAATCCAGAAGAGCTTGGAGTGAGGTATTTCAGGTCCTGAAAGAAAATAACTTCCGACCTAGATTGATGTATCCTGCAAAACTATCTATGAAATTCAGTGGTGAAATAAGAACCTTCCATTAAAAGAACAACTGAAGAGGGGCTCAGCAGTCTAAAGCACCTACTTAGGCAAGCCTAGTCAACCACAGGGACCGAGGTTCGATCCCTGGCACCACATGCTGCACCAGCCCCACCCCCAGGGCAGGCTGAGCCAGCCATAACATAAAGTTAAAAAAAAAAATTGAAGAAATTCATGGAGCCTGCAGCTTAGCTCAGTTGTTTAAGTGGCTACTTGGGCAAACACCGGCAGGCACAGGGGACTGGGGTTTGATCCCCAGCTCCACATGCTTTGCCCAAGGCAGCCTGAGCCAGCCACACAGGCTCAGCAGATAAAAGCACCTGCAAGCAGGCACAGGGGCCAAGGGTTCCATCCCAGGGCCTGCCATGCTGGCCCCACCCCCAGGGCGTGCTGAGACTGCAATTTAGACTGTGCATGGTGGTTCACACCTGTAACCTCAGCAACTAATTAAAAAGAGGGGAAAAGTATGGAACCTGTAGCAGGAAAATAACATGACAAAAACAATGCAATATGGTGCCGGGCGTGGTGGCGCACACCTGTAATCCCAGCACTCGGGAGGCTGAGGCAGGAGGATCAGTGCGAGTTTGAGACCAGCCTGGGCTACAAAAGTGAGCTCAAGGCCAGTCTGAACTGCATAGCAAGACCCTGTCTCAAAAAGACAAAAAAAAAAAAAAAAAAACCAATGCAATATGTACTAGTTATGACCATCAATGAAGATGGCCCCAATTCACCAATCAAAAGAAACAGACTAGCAGAATGGATTGAGAAACAAAATCCAACAACAATGTTGAATACAAGAAACACATATAACTAAAAAGGAAATTCACAGAATAAAAGTCAAACAATGGAAAACAATCCTCCATGCAACAGGATATCAGAAAAAAACAGAGGTAGCTATCCTGGTTGCTGACAGTATCAACTTCAAACCAAAAACCATTCAAAGAGATAAAGGTCGCTACATACTTGTCAAGGGAAAAACTGCAAAAGGAAGAGATAATAATTATAAATATATATACAAATGATGTAGGAGCACCCATTTACATAAGACAAATTTTAACAGACATGAAAAATCAAATGAGCCAGGCATGGTGGCACACATCTGTAATCCCAGCACTTGGGGGGCTGAGGCAGGAGGATCAGTGTGAGTTCAAGAACAGCCTGGGCTACAGAAATGAGCTCAAAGCCAGCCTGAACTGCATAGCAAGATCCTGTCTCAAAAAAAGACAAAAAAAAAAAAAAAAAAAAAAAAAAAAAAAAAAAAAAAAAAAAAAAAAAAAAAAAAAAAAAAAAAAAAAAAAAATCTCCCATTGGCTAGCACTAAATGAGAGACCTGTTCTTTTGATGCAACAAAAGAATGTTGTATCAAATAGTTAATTTGTTATTCTTATTTTGATAATATGTACCATATGTATTGTTTTATATTTTAAAAACACTGTTAATTTGCTATTGTTGTTTTGAAAATCTGTGCCATATATTACTGTTTCTTTTTGCTTTTGTTCTTCAAAATAAAATAAAACTAAGTTTAAAGAAAAAAAAGTAAATACGGTCACCCTACAAAATAAAAATATGAGCAATAATACAATAGTAATGGGGGACTTTAACACGCCATTATAACAAAGAGGTCAATTAGGCAAAAAAATCAGTAAAGGAAAACATAACTCACCTGGCAGGATGGCTCAGTGGTCTAAAGCGCCTGCTTAGGAAAGCTTAGGCGGCTGCAGGTACCACAGTTCGATCCCTGGTACCACATGCTGTGCCAGCCCTTTCCTCAGGGGAGGCTGAGCCGGCCATAAAAATAAATAAACAAACAAACAACAACAACAAAAAATTTCTTCAAAAAAAAAGGGGGGGGGGGCTAGGGAAGATAGCTCAGTAGAATAAGTGCTTGCCTGGCGAGAACAAGGACCTGAGTTCAATCCCTGATTTCACACACACACACACACACACACACACACACACACACACAAAACATAACTTAACCAAACTTGTGAAGAAATTGACTTGGTAGATCTTTACAGAGTGTTTCACTCAGCAGTAACAGAATACACATTCTTCTCAGTTGTACATAGGACACTCTCCAAAACAGATCATATCCTAACACACAGAATACTCTTAAGTAAATGGACATGAGCTGAAATTATATGATGCATACTATCTGATCACTACAATAAAAGTGGAAATTATTGACAAAAGAAATTGCAAAACACAATAAATATATGGAAAGTAAATAACAATTTCCTAAACAAGAGTGGGACATAGATGAAACTTAAAAAGAGCTTAAAAATATTTACAGTCAAATGAAAATGCTGATACAAACTACAGAAACCTGTGGGACACAATGAAAGCTGTCTTAAGAGGAAAATTTATAGTGTTAAATTCACACATTAGGAAAACAGAACAAGCCCAAACAAATGATCTTATGCTACACCTTAAGCTCTTAGAAAAAGCAAGTCAAGCCCAAAGCCCAAAGAAGGCAGGATATAATGAAGATTAGAGCAGAAATCAATGCATTGGAGCCAAAGAACACAATACAAAGAGTAAAAGAATTAAAGAGTTGGTTCTTTGATAGAATAAATAAAATTGATAAACCCCTAGCCAACCTTATCCAAAAAAAGGGAAGAAAAAAATTCAAATTCATAAAATAAAAAATGAAAAGGGTGAAATTGCCACAGACCCTAGAAAAATTCAGAAGATCATCAATACCTACTTCCAAAATCTTTATTTTCACAAAATAGAAAACATAGAGGAAGTGGAAAGTTTGCTATATACATATGAAATGCCAAAGCTGAGTTAAGAAAATATACAAATTGTTAATAACCCCCAAAAGTGAAATAAAATTACAAATGTAATAATAATTTTTTTTAAAAACCTATCAACAAAGAAAAGCCCAGGCCCTGATGGATTCACAGATGAATTCTACAAGATGTTTAGGCAAGATTTAATACCAACTTTACTCAAACCCTTCAGTGAAATTGAAAGGGAAATAATTTTTCTCCACTTGTCAGGTCACATGAGGGCTCAAAAAGTTTTGGGTTTCAGAGCATTTGAGATTTAGGAGTCTCAGATTAGGAATGCTCATCCTACATTTATATCCTACTATAAAGATCCTCCCCACCTCCCCCGTGCCTTCCGTACTGGGATCAAACTTACAACCTCATGCTTCCTAGGCAGGCACTGTGTCACTGAGCTATATCCTCAATTCACATGCATTTTCTTTTTTTTTTTTTGGTGGGACCAGGGTTCAAACTCACAACCTTGCACTTGCCCAGCAGGCACTTGTGCCTTGGAGCTATCTCCCCAGCCCCCTTCTTATTTCAAGTTTTATTTCTATTTTTTTTTTTAAATCAAAGGCATAAAGTCTACCTTCATTAATATTATGAAGCTCAAAAGATTTTGAAAGCTATATTCTGAAAGGAAAAATTTAATAAACATCAGACTTAAGGTTACTTAACTGTCTTGCTCTCATTTTGTCCACATTTCTTTGTAGCAAGTATGTTGATGAGAATCAAACTATATTTTCATGTTTAAGAGCAGAAATTTCTTTGGTTTATTTATCATTTGACTAGTAACAATATTTGTCTTTGATCATGATATTACTCAAAACACACTTGCTTCTATGTGATGTAAATATCAGCTCAATTGGCCTAGAATATTAGCCTTGAATGGTTTACCATTTGCTGTCTCACAGTCTCTTGATATCAATTTCGATGCCTCCCATGCCTTTCTCTCCTATAAAGACTAGAAAACTAAAACATTCAACTGAGATACTCTTGGAGAAGTAAAAGCTCTCTGCAATGACATATATGCAGAAAACCCTAGAGAGAATTTTTCTCCTTTGCAAAAAAATGAAAGAAGGCATCACAAGATTGAGGTTTTTGAACTTTCATATATAATATGAATATCTTATAATGCTTGGAAATATTGCTTGGATCTGAAGCAACAAAAAAAGAATGAAAACCTCATGCTAAATAAATCATAGTAAAAATGCAAAAGGAATCAGGCATCAACATTTTTTCATAGACAACCATACCTGCTCTTGGAGTAGTTATGTCCGAACTTCTTGTTACATAACAAAAATAATGTCTAAGACTGGGGAGATGGTTCAGTGGCTTAAACACCTGCCTGGAAAGTACAAGATCCTGAGTTTAAACCCTGATACTGGAAAAAAAAAGTCTTAAAATAATAAATATCTTTCCAATTTTATTCATCACCTAATAACAGAAAGCATGCCAGTGAGAAAAAAGAAAAGTTCTTTTATCATTAAACTATATACAAAATGTACCAGTATTTTTGTATAGAAACAATGAAAAGTTACAATAATTAATACATTGGAAAAACTTCTTTTTTTTTTTTTTGTGGTAGCGGGGATTCAACTCAGGACCCTGTGCTTGCCAGGCAAGTGCTTATTCTACTAAGCTATCTAACCAGCTACAATATTCTATCTATAACTTCTTAGGTAATTCCTAAGAAGACCAACAATTTCCCTACACCTTTCCTCTTTTGCTCAGCCCTCACCATATTTATCCTTGAAGCGCTTTTAATGACAATACATGACAAAATTTTCTGGCCTCAATTCATTACTCAGTCCCATAGCGGCTTCCCATATTTTTGGTTATTTGTTCCAGCAGTATGCCACTTATTACTACTATTTTTGGTCTTGGTCTATTCAAGCTGATATATAACAAAATATTATTGACTAGGTAGTTTATAAACAACATAAACTTATTGCTCAACTGTTCTAGGAGCTTGGAATTCCAAGACCAAGACACCAACAAGATTTGGTACCTGCTAAGGACTCTGCTTCACAGATGACTCTAACTGCATCTTCTCATGGTAGAAAAACAGAAGGGGCTAAGGTCCTTAGGACTCTGTTAGAAAATCCCTTTCCTGAGGGCTCAGCCTTCATTAATCAGTTCCTAAAAACACCACCTTTTAATATCATTAGGTTTCAACATATAAATTCTAGAATGAACCCATATATTTAGATCACAGCACAATATACCTTTTTTTTACAGTCCAGAATTATTTACAATTATTGATATGTATCTGTGTGCCTTTTTGTTGTCTGTCTTTGCCTCTTAGTATATAAATTCCAATAGTACAATGTAGACTGTATAGATAATTTATCTTCATGAATATAGACTCAGTTCCTCACACATTACCTTGCATAAGATAAATACAAACAAACATCTGAACAAAATGACTTATAGCTAATATCAGTTTGAATCTCAGCTCATCCATTCTTAGCTAGGTGGTCATGAGTACAGTTCATCTTCACCATAGTTTGCTCTAAAAGAAAGGGGTTTTATGATAGTAACAAAAACTGCTATGATATTTAAATTAATTACCTCACTTAACAAAAGACATTCATGATCACTCAACAAAAAATACCTTATTCTTTACATTTTTTTATTTATGTAATTGGTACAGAGCCTCACTATATAGCTCATAGTGAGCCTCCTGTTTTAAGCCACTTCAATGCTGGCATTACAGGCGTGTCCCACCACACCCAGACTCTGTCAACAGCTCAGCACACCCCAGGAGCGTGGTTGGTGTATCTTTGGGACAGGGACCAAACCCTATCCCCTCACTTGCCAAAGCAGATCCTTAGTCTACCAAGCTATCTTGCCAGCCCTCCTTTACATTTTTACTACTTATTATTTTGAGACAACCTTCCTATATAAAATTAACCATTTCTAGTTCCTAATAAATGTTTAAAATATTAGGATAAAAGAATGCTTGCTATTCCTGCAGTCTGATGTGATCTTGTCTCAGATTAATGAATATTTTACAATGAAAGAAGAAATGTTAAGAACTCAAAAATTATCAAACTGATTAAGATATTTGAAATATCTCATGAAGTATAAGCATTTCCCAAATACAAAGTTCAGTACTTTGTATTTACAACTTACTGCTATTCACTTTAGCAGAGCTTTGGAGAAAAGACTAAAAACTAAGATTTAGTGATGTTCTTTGGTCAGAGACAAAAGCTGTTCATAATGACTAAATTTTAATTATCAGAATTTCTCTAGCTTGATGATGAACATTCTAACAATATGAACTTTGTAATTTACTAACTGTAATTCAACCAGGCATGTGAGTTCTCCATGAAGAATTATACTGGTAGCTTATATCCTAAAAGTTTTTAATTAAATTCCCAACTACATATTATTTTATCATGACTAACACTGAAAATATCTTACTTCTTCCTTTTTTAAAAAAACACATAGCTTGGCACCGAGGCTGATCCAGAAGGATCACTATGAGCTCAAGGTCAGCCTAAACTATACATCAAGACTCTGTCTAAAAACCAAACAAAACTCCTTGTTGAAGTTGGGTGATAAACTTAACTATTTTATTTTCACACAAATTTGCAATTTTATATTAAAATATTTCTTCTAAATACTTAAGCTGTAGCTAATTTAATTTTCTCTGTACTAATTTGGTAATGAATATTCTTGTACATGAATCTTTGGTGATACTGTTATGTCCTTAAAAATTTATCTGATGGATTACAGAACGTATATTTTTAAAACTTGATTCACACTGAAAAATGCCAGTTTTTACTATAATGTTAGGCCAACTTAGTCTGCCACCTTGGGCTGCTGGTCACGTTAGCACGTGACCCCAAACCCCGTGCCCCACTCCATGGGACCCGCCCATACCCCAGCACCCTGAGCGGCCTGAAGCCTGACAGAGAGTCCAGCAAGGACTCCAGGATGAGCCTTGGTGGCTGTGGCATTGGCTCCAGAGAAAGAGGTATCAAGCTCAGGTCTTTGTGCTTGCCAGGAGGGTGCTTATGCCACTGGTTTATTTCTCTGGCCATGTTTTCTTATTTTTCTTCTCTTTAAAATGAACTGAAGTCCTTCTACATCTATTTGTTTCTTTTTATGATTATGCGTTTACAGCAGATCATTAGCTCCACCACACTGGGAGTTAGGATTTCAACAAATTCAAACAAAGAAGCAATCGAAAGGAAAACAGATCCTTTCAGCAGCTGATGCTATCCTTGCCTTTGGATACTAATGTTTCTGGAAGAACCTTGAATGCCCAGGGACTTTCCAACCCTGCTGCTCATCATCTTCAGTCCTCTTCTGACCATTTCAGCACTGGATTGCCGGGGACCTGGATGCATTGGAGCACATGTACCCAGCAGTATGTGTGCCCTTCTGATGCCACTCCAACATAGGACTTCATTCTGATGTCAAATGTTGACAAAGTAAGGACTGATTTTCTACTTGAAACCATTGCTAAACGGGTCAAGGTGCTGACTTTATGGTACTGCTCATGAAAGCCCATTCATGATGCAATATGGAAGGCTCACAGCACAACTTGATTCATGGGATGTGTTCACGAAATCTCAACTGAACTTCCACAGCCATAAAATATTCCCGATATCTTTCCCATTACTTCTGTTACTTGCTGCAGTCGACTCTCTCATTGCTTGGATTGTGATGTATAATTGTAAATTGTGGAGAAACACAAAGTGTAAAAAAAAGTGTTATGCCAATTTATACTACCAAATACCAGGAATACAAAAGGCCTATGACAGTGGTGGTAAACTTATGGGCATGTGTGCCTCAGCAGTTGCTTGAATCATTAGAAGCTCTAAAATGTTTGCCATCACTGACTCATGACATAATATTTTTACAAGCATTGACTACTAACTTCGTTAATTAACATCTTAACAAACATCAACTGCTAACTATTTGGCTATGATGAGTACAATGATTTTTGAGAAACCAATTTCACTGGATTTATTACGGAATGATAATAAATGCAAGCAAATTTATATTTTATTTATTTGGAAATCATACAATTCAAAATTATCTCATGTTGGCTTTCCACATTATCTCATATTCCATCAGTGGAGAATCATTCCTTAGTTCAAAATATGGGGCAATATTATAATACTTGGCATTCATTGGTATCAGCATAGGTGGTCTATTAGAGGATGCAAAAAGAGGGCTGTGGCACATAAGTTACTATAGCTTCACTCTATATTCATTAACCCATCATAGTTAGGTGTTCAATATTTATGTATTTATCTATTTTTTGTGGTTTGGAAAATCAAACCCAGGATCTCACACATGCAGAGCAAGTGCTCTACAGCTGAACTATACCCATCACATTGATGGGAATTTCAGACTTTCAACGTGTATATAGTGTGCCTTTGAAATAAAAAGTTTAAAATGCCTGACAGGTTCAAAATATGGCCATCATAAACTTTAGATTCATAGTTGGGTCAAGGTAATTTGTTCTGTGAGTGATGGAATCGGACACTGTATTGCAGGAATGCTTCTGACCGTCCAAACATAATAATCAGTGATCTTATAGAGGTGATATGTATAGTCACAGAAGGTCATGAACAGTATAACTAATTAGATGTGCCTCTCATGTGAGTTAAACTCATGAGTCAGCCTGAAAATTTTCGCAGTGAGGTGTTTTGGTTAATTTTTACAGAAAAAGTATTGTAGATTACTACCACATACAAAAACAAAAACAAAACCTATTCAAAGAATTAGAACAATGAAATTAAATACCACAACATTCTTATGTCTTTCAGTATGAGAATATAGAAAAAAATAGAGACCAAGAAAAAAATAGACAAAAGATGGAATTTAGACAGCAGTTTTGTAAGATTTTCATACTAAGTATATCTCGGAGTCACACCTGCATCATTGCTCTAACTACCGTTTATTCTTTTGTAACTCATTACACTTGAGGTTTCTAATGAGGTCCAAGAAATGAAGTTATAATCCTGAAACTTCAGCCTACAACAAATTTAACTCCTAAAATCTTATAGTTTAGGCAGCATGTTTTAACAGAAAAAGCATGACTGTTGCTGTTAGAAAAGCATGGATTAAATCTTTCTCATACAAATTATGAAATGCTTCTGAATGTCAATGTCCTCAACTGTAAAATGATAAATTCTACAAAACTATTAAAATTGATCTAAGGATTAGATCAGATGTAGTATTGCTCCTCCTGGGAGTCCACAAATCGTGTTCAGGGGTTTTATAATCACTGTTTCTGTAGTTCAGATATTCATTTTGTTGATAACTTTTTATTCCTGATATCATATATATATTGTTTTTTCCACACATATGGAAAATAAATATGTTAAACAAATTCTACTGTGTAGTGTCAATGTCTCCTTTGTTATAATCTATGCAGAAACAGGACTACTTAAATAGAAGATGTATTTATGTCATGTGATGAACAAATAGGGTCACAATGTCTTTTAAATGAAGGTTTCCAATAGTTTGAATAGAGAAAAATGATGGAACAGTAATCACCACACACATATAGGCAGGCTAAAGTCAACAAACCCAGTGTCATATTGCCATACTTTGACATGGAAAATTAGTTTTAGTAATCATTCTTGCCTTCCTACTAAGATGCCATTTTTAATACACTTTTCTTGACTCTAAATTTGGGAGGCAGCCTATACTTACAAATCACTCCAGAATATTTGTTCAAAACAATAGGTAAGTGGCTCTGCGAGGAGGGGTACCATCAAAGAAAAGCAAACTGACACTATCTGGAAATTTCATCTCAACCCCATCAAATGGCTCTCATCAAAAACAACAAATGCTGACAAAGATGCAGAAAAAAGGAAGCCCTCCATCAGTAGTAAGGCAGACTAGTACCAACACTGGAAATCAATAAGGAGATACCTCAAAATTTAATACTAGAAATACCATTTGACTGAAATATTTCTTTCCTGGATATGCTCATGAAGAAGACTTAAGTCTGTAACGATACCAGGGTCAATGGAATGACTAAATAAACTTTTCAATAGCCATTTTTGAAATTCGTGTTTAGGAACATTTCCCTTTGATTTAATGAAGAGGATAGGCCTTCAAAACAACTCCCAAAGCTTGAAATCATAGTTTCTTGAGTGCATAAGTAATTAGGTCTTACTATATCACCTAGTAATTCTAATTCTCTCAAACAATATTACTTTCTTTTTGAAAGATATTGAAGAAAAGCTATTTAATATAACTCACTCATTTATAACCTCTTTGCTCAAAGAACTTCTGATTTGTTCTTTACTCATTCTGAAAACTTTTCTCAGCTAATTTTTCCTAGCACATGTTAAGCAATTTTTTTTCTTTTGTATAGTTTAATAAGCAGTCTAACTCCAGAAATCAAGCAAGTGGCCTGCTTTTCATAAAAATTCCCTGCAGACTCAGCATTCATACATGATGCTTGCCTGATCTAATCTTTATCATGATGATTTTTCAACTATAGATATGGATACTGACCACTCAAGCTTTGGCATTATACTATGAGGCAGAACCCCATGTTCTGCCCTATTTATGGACTCACTGGTGCTAGGTTTTTTTTATGAATAGTTCTAGTTTTTCAGTGGTTTGTTATTCACTACTGTACTTCATTTTGGAGTTCAACTGGCATAGGTTGGCCAGTGGAAATACCTTCATTCAGGCTCCTGAGTATAAACCATCCTATATTGTGGCCCCACAGAAACAAGAACTATACATGAATCAAGGTCAATCATTATTCCTTGCCAGATTCCTGTTCCAAAGCTGATCATAACAACATGAATTTACACATAAGGTGACATAACACACCCCTCTTCAAAAAACAAGATCTATGTTTTTCTCTTTAATATTAATAGGCTTTTGGCATTAATTACTAAATAACTCCTATACTGGGGACTAATTTCATTTGTTACTCTTAGGAAAATGGCTTTTGGAGCTTCTGTGTAG
>PVJA010026316.1:0-29779 GCA_004027025.1 Myocastor coypus | reverse complement strand
TTACAGTACTCAATACATTGCATGTTGTTGTCTTAGTATCTGTTCCAAGTACAAGATGCAGACTTGATATCTTATATAAATGCTATTAGTACAAATCTTTCTTCTCATTGAACTAGGAGAAAGTAGCTGTATATTTAGTTCAATACGCCATCATAGTAGTGGGTTATCAGCACAACTGGCAATATTGGAAGCAGTTGACTTGAGCTTTTTATAGCTCAGCATACTAAGATGGCTTCACTTTTTATACCACATGGTTAGGCTTTTCTGCTGGATGGTTAAGATCAAGGAAAATCAAGACCTATATAACAAAAAAAAAAAAAAAAGTAACTTTTGTATCTGGCAAGGTCAGTCAAATCCCCTCAAGATTTACCTTGAAGCCATGTACAGTGTTTTGTAGAACTTTGGTCGGTATCAGCTGCCTGGATGAGTCATGGCCATTGAGTTTGCTCTCTGGGAAAGCCTGAATGTTTTCTCTCTAAGTGACTCTCCTTAGGCACACCATACCTGGTCAATCCCTTTCCTTTATGGCCTCATAATCAATCTCCTTGAATAGAAAATTTGGGACACCACTGAGTTATAGGATGTTACAGTATAGTTTCTCTGATGTCCTTAGTCCTCATTGACCTTGAAGGGCTAGGGCCAAAATATTGGCTATCCTTATAGCCTTTCTTTTTCTCTAAATTTTTGGTCTGCAAACTTAAGTTGTTACCCCTCCAGAAGAGAAGTTCAGTGATACTGTTACTCTATAACATACATACTTGAGTTTAACATCACTGTTTTTCTGAATATCAAACGCCTTAGACATAACATGGAAGCTCAGTAACAGGTATTTTCCATCAATTGCTGATATTCTAAATCCCTATAGAATGTAAAAACAAATTATGCATTTTTGCATAAAAATTTAAGAATTTAGCCATGCACTAAAATAAAGAGCACCTTCGTTTGTGATCCTAAGAAGCAGGAATATCTTAGAGATAGGAGGCAGGGATGGAATCGGATGCATTTCCAATTTGACCACTAAATCCCTCCACATCTTACGCCTGTTTTCTTCAGGTTCAATTACTTTCCTTTTTGTTACCATGGTTGTGCAAGTTTTCCTGTTTTCTTCCTGAATTGGTCAGGTTCTCTGGACAGACATCTACCTTCATTTTGTGTCCTAAGAAAAATAGTATGACTGGATTTAAAGTCTTTTTGCTTCCAGCCTTGTACTGAGAAGGAGTGGGGAGTTGAGACTCACCGAATTAAATTATACTCCAGTTTAAAAATCAAAGGGATAACTGTTTAGGGGCCAAATATACTTGGGTTAGATCAGTTCAAAGCATCAGAAAAATCGTTAGAAATATTTGAAGAGCACAGCAGGAGGCTCCGTGTGCATTTCGTAACCTGTGTCATTTGATGTTCTGCTTCCACGGGGGAAGCAGGGAGAACTGCACTGCTTTCTGGCAGCTACAGTGCACGAAAAACTCCACATTAGCCTTGGTGGTTGTAGTCAAATTTCAAGGAGGAGATGTTCTGCCTCTCGTCCAACAAAGTTTTCCTAGAAGTCTCAGTTGGGTATTTGTTTGGTCATGGTAGTATCTCACGGAAAACTGAGAAGACTGATAAAATAGTTTTCAAAAGCACTTCCATGGCCAGTAATATAACTCAGCAGTATAGTGCCTGCCCCAAAAGCACAAGGTCCTGAGCTCAGTTCCTGGCTTTAAAAAAAAAAAAGTTGCTTCCATGAATGGGAGTCAAAAGTACTGAAGTTCTGGCAGAGTCAATGAATTAGGAGGGAATGCCCAGAAATTTCAGGTCAGAATTGATGCTTCCAAAGCCAAGATACTAAGAGGGAAAAATGCTACAGAGAGTGCAGCCAGACAAGAGAGGAAAAGACACAGAGACAGCGGGACCCGCAACACTTGCTGAGAAGGGGGAAACCTGACCTTCTTCCTGCTAGCTTCAGCAGCCCAGCCTGGCCACAACTGGACAGGGGCAGGATGAGCTCAAGATGACACCGCTATGGGACAGGGGCAGCACATGTCCTCCCCCAGAGCAGACAACTCTGAGTCATGATGAGCAGGGGCTGACTCCCGTCATGAGCAGAACTTTATTAGCAGCTTTACAAATCGATGCCCCAAGACCTACCTAGAGTTTTTGACCTCATAGCCAGGATTTACTCCTGCTAGTGAGCCAAAAGCCTGATCAAGTATCTTAGCTACTCATATTCTAAGGAACCATCTTAAGGCATGGCTTCTCTGGTCAAAGTGAGGCTATAGGAATAAATGCAATTTCCTTCAAATGCAGTGCCGTTCAAAGAGTAGGCTGTATATTTGCAAAGGAGGTCATGGACTCAAATGCTCATATATGGCCCCCATTTTCTGGGTACCACTTTTGCCATCCATGAAGTTAGGCGACTGGATTTTCTGATTTTCTAGGTTCTTTCCATATCTTAAATTATAAAATTCAGTCTCTCACATTACATACCAAATCTTTTGGGAACAAATCAAGGGAAGACAATTGTACACATCCATCCATCCATCCGTCCATCTGTCTATCTACCCATTCAAGAATCTCCATCCATATATCCATCCATCCATCTACCCAATTATCTACTCATCCACCCAAACATCCATGCATTTAACCCTCTACCCATTCATCTATTCATTTATCCATTTATTTATCCAACAGTTCATGCATTCATCCCACTGTCTCATCATCCATCCATCCAACTATTGATACTGCCAATGATTCTTTCCTTCACTCAGTATTAACAATCGTGATAGGTTTAAACCCATGAAGCTGTAAGCACTGTTAATACTGTATTTATCCTAGTATTTGGAAAATCATAAATGCTTCAATATTTGCCAAGTGAATGAGCAAAAGGTAACTCTACCACCTGTTTCCTAAGAACAACAGGGTAGGAAGTGGCTCTGCTTCATTCTAGTCCATTTCCCTAATTTCTTGGCAGTTGTACACATTTCAGTGCTAAATAAATATTTGGTAAAGGACTGAGGAATCTGTGCAGCTGCAGTTGTTTGTGTTTACACATTCTGGCCATATGCTGTGCGTCGTGTCCTTAGGCAGAGTGGCGTAGGGTGGGCTTGGAGAGTCTGAAGCCGCAGGCCCGCGGGCCTCCCACGCACCGCTCCGAGCAAGCTGTGCACCTTGGGTGGTCACGCAGCCTTCTGGGGCCTCTTTTCTCATCTGCACAAAGTTGACATATTTTTTGGTTCTTTCTGGCTTTAAAGTTCGTGAGTGGAACATGAGGATTCTATATGAAAGAACGTAGGGCGACTTCAGTAAACGGCAGCTGCTGTTGTGTCGGAAGCAGGGGCCAGAACCTGTGACATCCCATCATCGTAGTGGGGAAGGATTAAAGTTCTCTCAGCTTTTCAGCAAGTGGTTTGGACTTGGCAGGTGTTTACTTATCAAACACTTTCCTAGGAATGACTGCGCCATGCACTGTCATATGTACTATATGACTATTTTTATGAGGGTCGTAACTAATTAGTGAAGCGAATGAGCACGCTTAATCCTCATAACAATGAAATGAAGTAGTCACCAGTGTTAGCCCTGGCTTTTACAGTAGAAAATCAGGACCCATGGAGCTGGGACGGCCCTGGGCTCACCCGACGGGAGGAGGCAGAGCCTGTGTTCGAAGCCAGGTGCTCAGCAGATGACGCCTGTGGTCGTAGTCACCTGGCAATGTTATGGTGTGCTTGACAGCCAAGTTACGTTCTGTGACGGCTACAGCAGAATACAAACTGCAGCCCCTGCCACGAGGTTCTCACGGTCTAATTGGACCCATGAAGTATCTAGCAGAGAGAGTGGGCAATACAGCCACGGCACAGAGTGTAGATCACCAGAGAGCAGGAAGGCACGTAACAGGCTCCTCGCTTTTATGTAACATTTTGTGCCGTTCTGAGTGGCTGTCCATCCATCCATCATCTCATTGGCCCCTCGTAATGCTATCGTTATTTACTGAGGACTTACTATGTGCCAGGCACCAGGCTAGGTGTGCTGCTGATATTAGCCCAACCAAGACTCTCAGAAAGCCTATGATTTGGGCATCATTTCAGGGTGTGCGTCAAGACTCAGTCCAACTCATTCATGTAAGTGGAAGCAAAGGAGTTAGTTTCAAAGCTCAGCTGGTCCTGGAGACTCAGATGCTGCCGCCGCGGGGGCTCCGCTGGTCTCCTTTCACTTCCCTCTGTCTCCTTCCTACCTCAGCTCTGCTTCCACTGGTTTTAGCTTTACTCTCAGGCAGACTCTTTCCTTAGAGTCACCAGCAGCCCTGGCTGATGTCACTCTTCCTTTTTTTTTTTTTTTGTCTTTTTGAGACAGGGTCTCGCTGTGCAGTTCAGGCTGGTCTTGAGCTCACTTTTGTAGCCCAGGCTGGTCTCGAACCTGCACCGATCCTCCTGCCTCAGCCTCCCGAGTGCTGGGATTACAGGTATGCGCCACCACACCCGGCCACTCTTCCTTAAATAATCAGAATTCCCAGCAGTTGTCCTGGCCTTGAGTTCTATGCCTATGGCTGATCAGGAATGGGCTGTGGAAGCCTGAGCGGTAGAGTACCTGCATCGGTGAGGCCTGGGGATGGGGCAGCCATAACTTTTGGAGGTAGACTTCTCCCAGGGCCCAGAGGAAAGGGGATGCTTCTAGAGAGGCGGCTGGATGCTGGGCAGACAGCACACAAAGTGTCCCCTGACTGCTCCTCTGTCTTCTTGACGAGCAAACTCACTGCGATGGGAAGGACCTGGGGCTCGCATCAAGCATGTGGGACTGCCCACCTGGGGTTCCGATGGGGTCGTGAACCACAGAGTGACCGGTGCCTCGCTTCATGCCCAGGCTGAGGAGACAACCCTGTACCCAAGGACACCTTTCCCTCAGAGTGGTAGCTGCTGCCAGGGATACCAGGCTGGGCTGCAGCCTGAGGACGATGGTACCCTGCAGCCTCCACCCAAAGCAGCAAGGGCAGGTGTCCTGGCACAGGTCTATAATCTCGGCCGTGGGGAGGCTGACATAGAAGGATCCAAAACTTAAGCCCCGCCTCAGCAAATGAGTAACTCAGTGAGTCCTTATCTAAAACCAGTAAGGGTTGCTGACGGAGCTTGGTGCAAGGGCCCTGGTCCTGGGGAGCAAGATGGGGGTGGAAGAGCAATGGCAAACCTGCTCCCTGGGCTTTGGACCTCGCTGCCAGTTTTCAGGGAACATAGCCTTTGAATTTGGGAGCGGAAGCAGATGTGATAGCCCTCCTCAGTGACGTTTCCTTCGAAGTCCTTTGATTTGGTCAGAATGCGGTGTGGGCAGCCAGCCAGGGCCAGCAGCTTGGTGGCAGTGGCCCTGCTCTGGTGCTTCCACCCAAGTCAAGGTGCCACCTGCACTCTGTATGGTTTTGCATTTGCTGGTCTCCGGGAAAAAGCCAACTGGTGTGGCTGCTGGCTTTCAAGGGTAGTGTAAGTGTGAAAGGTGTGGCAGGGCATGATGGGAAATTGTGCTGGAGGCAGACTGTTACAGCTCTAAATATCTGCTGTCACTCTTAGCTCAGTGGCCTTGGGGGTCTTACTTGATTCCACAGATTTCACTCTATAGCGCTGGACTATGGAGAGGAGGCAGGTGCCTTGGACTGAGGTCAGGGCGCTGGCAGGGGAAGATCCCCCACCCTGGGGACAGCCGGTCAGGGCAGACGGGGCAGTGCTCCTGCAGGCCAGGTGGTCCTGTGGAGCTCCGCTCTGCGCTGTCCTTGCTGGGGGCCTCATGACCGAGTGTGCAGAGACTGTGTAGGGCAGGGGTTCCCACAGGTGGCAGGCAAAGGCTCTTGTCCCCATCTACGCCTACATTGACACGCTGTCCTCTTTGGCCAGCTTTGAGCCCTGTGCCAGGTCCTCAGATGGCCTGTAACTCACCCCCACTCTCTCCTTGTTGCTTACCTGAAGACTTAGATTCAAACCTTGGGATACAGAGGGAAGATGGTGTGACTGACCAGTTCAAATCCCCATCTCCCCAGCAGTGGGTTCAAACCTTACTCACGCCTTACTCCTCAGCTGCCTATGTGCACATGCTTATGAAGAGTGGAGCCCGTAACATTTGCAAGTCTGGCTGTTTTGTCTAATGACTCAAAACCCACCGGTGCGAGTCTCCAGGACTTGAGGCCTCCTGCTCTCTGCCCTCCCTGGAGGCCCAGGAGTCCTTGCCTTCTGTGTGCCTGTGGACTGCACCAGCCACGTCCCCAGGCTGAGTGAAGCTGATCCCTGAGCAGCCCCTGCCCTGCCCAGGAGCACGCATGGGTTCTTGCCCACTTCTCTGCAGCCCAGCACCCCGTGCGCCCTTGCTCCTTGGTTTCCCCATCTGAGTCTTCGGCTGCCTCTGCCTGTCTGATCCGAGATAAGGATGGACCCTCACCGAAGGGGCTCAGGGAGTCCATAATGGCAGAGCCAGCACCAGCCTTCCACCAGAGGGCCTAGAGCCACCTCCAGCCCACCCACAGGCTTGCCCTACGGCTCTCCCTGCTTGGCTCTCCCTATGTTTCCAGGGGCTCTGAGTTCCGCCTCCTAATCTTTCTGAGCCTCCTTGCCTAGGTCTTGGGTGGCTCACCCCCTCTCCCTCACCACAAGCTCCTACATGCCTGTTGTCTCTAGTAGGGTGTCCCTGACTGCCTCAACCAACAACTGAATGCCACACCCTGGGCAACTTGAAACAACAAAGGTATATTGTGCGCTTGACTGTGAAGGCCAGGGGTTCCAGGCAGGGGTGTCACAGCTAAAGAGTTCTTCCTTGTGGGAACTATAGAGGGCTTCACGGTGACAAGGCATTACGGGGTAAAGCAGAATAAGCTCAAGTCTCCTTTTCAGAAACCTGCAGCCCAGTGGCATTAGTGCCATGCCGAGAAGGCCTCATTCAACCCTGGTAATGGCCCGGTGCTGCCGCCAGCAGGCCCCAGAGCTGGATTTGGTTTCCATCCCTGCTTGATTCTCACAGGAGGCCTGAATTCCCACCTGAGCTTTGGGGAGGATCTTCCAGCTACAGCGCCTCCCTCCAGAGAGAGGGCTGGATCATGCACACACACACACACACCTCCTGCCATTGTCACCCACTGAGGCCCAGGGCAGAGGGAAAGTGGAGCGTCCAGTCCTGCTCTGTGTCTCTGTTCTTGATCCACCCTTCTCGCTCTCACCTCCCCTTTGTTTTGGGCTGAGAACAAGGACTTAGGCTCAGACTGCCTGAGACGGTGCTGAGCCTGAATCCCCACACCAGCTTGTGACCCTGGGCCAGGCTACACCTTGGCCTCCTCATCCACACATATAAGGCCACGGCGCCGGATGGGATGGGGCTAAAGGCTTTCATTCACACTGTATGAAAATGCCAGGTACGATGCAGGATACTGTACAAAGGGAGGGCTTTTTCTTACTGTGATAAAATACATGGAACCAAACTTTGCCATTTCAAAGCGTCTGGTTTCAGTGGTGTGACAGCCATGCACAGTGTCCCCTTCTGGTTCCAGAACTCTTTTGCCACTACATAGACGTCTATAGCCATAACAGCCCTCCCCCAGCCCTGAACCTCTAGTTCCCAGAAACCATGAGGTTGCTTTTGTCTTTGTGGGTTGGCCTCTTCCTTCCTTCCTTCCTTCCTTCCTTCCTTCCTTTCTTCTTTCTTTCTTGTATTTTAGTAAGGGTCTACAGGGTCTCACTACATGGATCAGATTTGTAGTAATCCAGCCTCCAAAGTGACTCAGCCTCCCAAGAGCTGGGATTACAGGGGCATGCCACCGGGCCCAGTGTCAGTGGCCCTCTCAGCGTGCCTCACTTGAACCCCAGCCACTGCCTCTAGCTAAGCAGGCGCTCCAACCCACTGGCTATCTGGCCAGCCCTGTTCTGGGTTTCTCTATCCACAGATCTCACTGTATGCAGCCAGTCATGTCTACTCCTTTGCTCAGGGTAATGTTTTCAGAGTTCGTCCGTGCTGCAGATTGTCAGTAACCCATGTCATTTATGGCCAGCTAATTTTCCATCCCATGGCTATGCAGCACTTTGCTTATATAAACAATAGTTTGATTTGGAAATCTCACACAGAGTCTGATAATCATGGTGGAAAAGGGGTGATTGGAAGCTGGGGTCGAGGATAATCTAGAAAAAAGGAAGTTGGCTTCAATACTTCAGAAACACTCTTGAAAAAATGTCTGTGCCTCGTGGGAAGGAGCAGGGGCAACAACAGTGACTGAGGCATTAATTTTGATGGGTCTGAGGAAGCCTGGGGGAGCCTCCTCTTGGGCTGGCCCAGGGGTGCTTGAGGCCTTAGGTTCCCGGGGATGACGGCCCCACAGAACAGGTAGTGTGTGTGAGGCAGCTGCAGAGGGGCAGCGTGGAAGGTGCCAAGTCCCTCAGTCAGCACTGGCTGGGTGTTGGGAAGGCAGAGGTCATCAGTGGGTGCAGAGACTACAATCAAGCTGGACAAGAAAGGGGCCTCCGGACTGAGCATCTGCATCACCCCAAAATTCATGTGCTGAAACTGAATCCACAGCAGGGAAGCCTGAAGAAAAGGGGCTTTGGGTGGTGATTAGGCCACAAGGGTGGAGCCTAGTGAGTGGGACTTATTGCAAGGTGCTGAGGAGACCAGAATTCTTGCTTCTCAAAGGAGGACATGGTCAAGGGTCCTGGATGAACCAGAGAGTCCTCACTAGAGGTGACTCTGCTGGGTCCTGGGGTGTTGACTCCCAGCCTCCTATGCTGTGAAGCATTAATTTATGTGTATCATTTCTGAGCCGCTCAGGCTGTGGTGTTTCCTTGTAGTCCAGACGTGCCTCAGAGCCTCCTGAGGAGGTGGTCATGAGGAGGCTTTCGGAAGACAGCTGAATCTGGAGTTTGTGGTTGATTCTGATGCTGGAACTATGGGTGTGAGTGCCACGCTCGTCCTAGGGCAGGTAGCCTGCTTATAATGTGGGGGCTGGGGGGGGGAGAGGTTTGTTCTGCCCCCGTCTCCTGTGGCTTCTGGCACCCTCCACAGCCAGGAGCTGCTGCTGCTCTGCCAAGCCTCCCTGCCTGGGGACCAGCCTGTGGTGGACTGAGACTTCACACTCTGAAGTGCGGCTCACACTGTCAACCACACAGACTGTTCTTCCTATAACCTTGGGTGCCAGGTATTTTGTCCCAACCATAAGAAAAGTAACTAAGACAAGCTTGAGTGAAGTAAGGCAGGGGCTCTGGACCGGCTGCGTAGGAGTACAAACCAGATCAAGAGCTCACTCAGTCGCACCTCTGTCTTGTCCTCCCACCCACCCCCTGCTGCAAGGCACCGTTCTCTGCATCTGTCGGCTTCCCTGGGGCTTGCTGCACCAGTTAGGTCCTGGCCTTTCCACCTTATTTCTAGTCTGCTTTTGCATTGACTTGCTAACTCTAAGATCAGGTTTCAGCTTAGCTATTGCTTCTCCGAGAGAGTCTTTCCTGCCCTATGCCCCAAACCTCCTCCCCTCCCAGGAAACTCATCTGGCTTCTCTCTCCCGTGTCTCGCAGCTCCATGACTTTCTGCTGCTGTGGTATCAGAGCCTGAGTGCCTGTGTGACACTCTGCAATGACTAGGACCAGTCCATCCTGCTCACCACAGTGTCCCTGGCATGCACACCTGTACCTGGTGTGTAGGAGGTGACGTGGACGTTTTTGCTGCCTGGGTGGATGACTGAAGGCGGCTGGCAGGGGCAACGCTTAATGTGAGGTGGGCTTGAGCTTGCTTTAGAAGTAGACACAAGGCTGGATCTGCCCACCGTGTGGAGAAAAGAGGTTGCCTCTGTGGGAGGGGTGCTATGAGCAACTGGGACAGACACTGGGTCTAAGAGGTTGCTGGGAGATTTGACTCAGGTAAATGGCCCCAAAGGTCTTTGACACCCCATCCAGCTCAAACCTTCTGTGAGTCGTCTCTCTAAGAAACTATCCCTTTCCCTCTGTGGGGGCCATTTCTTGTGCCAGGAGCAACCCTGCGGTGGCCCAGGTGTGACCCGGATGCTGACGCAGGATTCCTTCATCTCAGAAGTGCTGCTCTTTGTAGAATTTAATCTAGGAATGCAATGCCCGTGTAGCCTTTCATTAATCACCCCTTCCACTGCCGACTCCCAGAAAGGAGGCAGGGGAGCAATGGAGAAGGGTTGTGGAGTCTGGTGTCGTGGGCAGTGGGCCAGGACCCAGATGAGGTGCTGGCCTGTTGATGGGTTTGCTGAAACAATCCCAGGTGGACAGTGGGCTGAGGGATTTTTTTCCCCTTTCTAGAAAGTTCTGCCAGCTCAAGGCCTACGATTCCAAGTCCTTCATCCACACTGTTACCCTCACAAGGCAGTATCCGCTTAGCTCCCCTCTTTGGAATAATTCTCTGAAGCTGGAGTTTAAAGCTCCCTTGGTGGGAGCAGGGGTGCTATTGGAGTAAGCCTTTTACAGAAAGAGAAACCAAGGCCAGTCACTCAGAGGGCCCAGTGACAGTCTCCACACTGGTGAGCTCTTTGGGCATTTCTATGGTTTGGATAAATGCCCCCCCCACACACACACACACAGGGCATGTGCCAGGCACCTGACTCTGGGCGCGCTCTGGGGAAGAGGTGCGCCTTAGGAATATCCACGTGAGGCGGGGGGGTGGACTCACTGGAGCAGACTCACAGCTCTGCCTCCTGGCCAGCAGCAGCAGCCCTGATCCCGGGTGGGGCCTAGCACAGCACTGGTGCTGTTGCCCTTGGCACACGCAGGCATCATGGAGAAGATTAGACTGATGTGAAATGCTCCGGGCACCAGGGTACCTGAAACCGTCCACATGCTTACACTGGACACCCCAAGGGCTTCAACCACCAAGACAACAAACGTTCAGATAACTGTAACTGCAGGAGTTTGCCACACCTCCTCACCGGAGATCCCTGGCTCCCTTCCTCCAAGTTCTCCACAGACAACCTTTCACCCTCTGCCCACCTGCAAGGTGAATTCCAGGCTTGCTGATTCCAGGCCGTGTTGCCGCAGACCCGCTGGCCTCTGCTGGTCTCTGTCACACGCCATTCCTCACAGAGGCCCAGTGGGTATCTGTCTGGTCTCTTTCTCCTTCCACAGCACTGTCCCCAAAACTGCGTAATCTTGGCTTGCAACTCTACAACCATACATTAAACCAGCCTCTCTTTACTTTCTGAATAGACTGTGCTGGAAACCTCATTATGGGGAGCAGAGTGGACGAGCAGAGACCTCCTTCTCTATGAGCAAAGAGGGGCCTCTGTGGAGGCGGAGGGTGGGGTGATGTGAGCAGCGGGGTGCGGGGCCCACATGCGTGGCAAAGCGTCTCAGCGTTCCATCATTCTTTTGATTTCCATGCTTTGTGCTGCTTTTCAGGAATGTTTTCACTTTGATTTCCCTCCCAGAAGTTATCTACCACTCTCATGCAACGGCGGTCCTGGCCTGGGCCCTTCTGTGCTGGAAGCACAGTGCGTTAGCTGCTCTCTTTTTCCTGCTGTTCGCTCTCTGAGTTTCGTCTTTCCTTCATGCAAGGCACGCAGAGGCCCTGGGCAGCCCCCAGCCTGACGCACTGTCTGTCTACCTCTGTTGCTTTGTACAGAGCTCTATATTTTCCCTCTTCCCTTTGTACAACAGAAGTTGAGGTATGTAGTGACAGACAGAATGCGCACTGATGAAAAAGAGGCACAGGGGATTTGACAGATTAAATGGCACCGGCCAAGGTAGAGGGTGGGAGAGCCTGATGAGCAGGAGGGGGGAGCAGGGGAGGGCACACTCGGGTGTGAGGCTCACAGGAACAGAGGTGTGCCAGGCTGGGGGCAGCTCGACGGTGCCTGCCCGGCAGACTGACCCCTCTTCCACCACCAGGCCGAGGTGCCAGCCTCTGCGATCTGCCACAGAGTTTGATCTTCTGTCTGCTCTCACCAAGGAGGGGGAGGAGCAGGAGGAGGAGGAGCTGACTACTGGATTAATCCAGGAAGACGGGCCTGCACTCCTGCGAGATGGCCAGCTCCGCGGCCGGCAGGCCAGCCAAGCTGTTCCAGGGCGAAGGCCTCCAGGTGGCCCTGCCTCCCATCCTTCCCCCCTGGCCCCACCTCCCCTAACCTCAGGGCCCAGCCCTGGTGCTTGGAGTCCATGCGCAGTCGCACCAGGTCCAGTTCTCAGCTCCACTTCATTCCTTCTTCCAGGGCCACTTGAAGGCCTGGGAATGAGATCACATAGAAGGTGGGATCTTTCTAGCCCCAGGCTTTTGATGTGGACAAAACATTTTCTGTAAGCTGTCAAGTGCACCAGGAGAGAGACGGGGGGGGGGGGGGGTCAGGAAGGAAGAGCATGGCCCCCCACTCTGGGCTTTCTGTCCTCTCTTAAGTGCTACCAGCTCTTTAGCCCCCTGCCCCCCAGCTCTTTCTTTATCGCTTGGTCATGGACAGGCAAGGAAGAGCAGGGTTTCTCCCTTTTTAGGACAAATGCATCATCTGGGGTTCTTAGCAGGGGGCTCCCCACATTGCTCGACTCATTAAAAGACAGCCTCGCCTTGGAGTGGCACAGGTAATGAGGCGTCGCGGGGTGCCTGCCAGCTCTAATAAAATGGAATGAACTGAGAGGGAGAATTAACCTGGTAGGATTAGTTCACCGCAGCAAGATGCTTGGAATGGCTTCCCAAGCCGTGCTGGGAATCTTAAACACACTCCTCTCCCAGAAGGAGTGCGAGCTGGTGGAGGGGGCCACCGGGCTGCGTGAAGAAAGAAGAGAGGGAGGGCACCGCCTGGCAGAAGGCCGTGACCGCCTGCGCTTTGCCGGGGTGGCCGGCGTTCTTGCGAGCCCGTGCTTAAGACTTGCAGCGCACGGGCTTCCCCTCAGCGCCCCCCACTACCGATAGCCAGTGCTCGCTGGGGACAGGGGTGGAGGCGATGGCGCGAGGGCAGCTCCCTTGCTGGCCCTGTGGTCCTTGGTGATTCCAAGGGTGGCTTGAGCCTGGCCCCGATGCCCAAGTTGGCAATACAGATGCTTGGCTTGCTCATCTGCTTCCCAGTTCAAGCGTCACCTTGGTCACAAGGGAGGTGAAAGACTAGAAAAAAGAAAACAGAGCAACGAACGCTTACGACACTAACATTCAACATTTCGTTGTGAGTCTGCTGCTTGCCAGGCACTGTGAGAAGTGCCGCATTGCAGACGCGCAGACGACAGGCCCACCACTTTGGGGCAGCCCGCATGCTGACAGAGAGAGCGGTGCACAGCCAGCCTCAGGGCCTACCACGTGCCCGAAGACGCGCGGTGGCTGGGGCTGGGCAGGGGGAGTCCACTGCTGCGGCTCACTAAGGGGCGGAGTCAGCGCACAGGCACCCGCGGCAGCGCAGGCTTCTTGCCTTCTCCTCCCAGTGTGGACATAGCTATCAAACTGGCCAGCGGCTCAGAGCGTACGCAGTGGGAGGGCTCGGGGAGCCTCCGGTGACTTCCCACATGCACCGCTTTCCCAGGCGGAGCCACATTAATGCGCATGCGCCGAGGCCTGTGCAGGAGAACGTCCAGGAGGGCGTCCCGCAGGGCGGGCAGCCGGTGCTGAGACAGGCAACCTGCCCCAGGGGAGCTGGTGAGGAAGCAGCTTGCTTGCCCGGCAGGACCGGGGCGTGCAGCGCCTGCTTCACAGGAGCAGCGAGTAGGGCGGCAGCGACCGCAGGGTCTGGGGTCAGATCCGCTTGGGCGGCGATGTCCCGCCCCTCCACTGCGTGTCGTGCGGCAGCAGGGCGAGGCCTCAGGAAACCGGCTGTGTCCTGCGTGGAGCCCATCTGCTCCTTGTTCCTGGAAGTCTGTGTTTCCCTCCTTGGAGGCGAGCAGATGCCAGAGGAACTGGTGGGCTTCTCAAGGACCACATGCAGATGGCGGGATCTGCGAGGGAGCAGAGCCTTGCCGCGGGAGCTGCCAAAGCCTTATGTCCAGAGCCAAGGCTGCGAGACAGCTCCGGGCCAGGGAAGTGTAGCCAGGGACGCCTGAGCTGCCCTGGCGGAGTGTGCCTGTGCGCTCTCAGTCCCGGGCGGCGCCCTTTACGGTCTGTCCCTGTTGAGCGAGCGGCTGCTGCTGCTGCTGCAGGCGTGTGCCCTTGGCTTCCCAGCCGTCCAGTGTCCTGCGTGCTTCCTCCGGGCGAGGAGCCTGATGTCCACACTGCCCCACCACCACTACCACTGGCTTCCCCGGGCAGGCAAGGGCTTCCACATCCCAGTCAGCTTTCAGACTGTGAGCAGCCCCGCCCCATCCTACCGGCTGCCCTCTTAGCTCCTAGGGAGCGATGGGACACTGTATATGGTGTCTAGAGCTTCACTCTGAGGCCCCGCATGGCCATGTGAGGGAGGTGGGGGCACTCAGGAGACAGAGAAAGGACTCCAAGAGCTGAGCAATGCTGTACCGGTGGCAAACCCGAGTGAGGCTCAGCCTCAGGTGCCCACGTCAAGCCCGCTCCCTTCTCTTCAGTGGCCACGCCACAGCCTTGCCTCCCTGCCTTGGGGACTGCACGCCTCCCTCTCTGTACCCCTTCCTGTATTTATTTCTGCTTCCCAGAGTCTTCAAAGTCCAGCTTGAGACCATCCAAGGAGCCTTTGCTCGGTTACTCTAGGCTTTAATGCTCTCCGGACCTAAGTGACACTCCTTAGTGCTCAGTCGTGCTCTGCCATGCAGTGTGCCACCTGTGTGGGCACAGCTAGCTGATGGCTCTCGCAATGGCAGCTGCTTCCTATTCTCTCACGGTTCCCAGCCTGATGCTGAGCACAGTCTCCAGGTCTGCAGAAAATCTACGTGGAGGAAGCCCACAACATATATCTCTCAAGGGAATGACCAACAGTGACCTCACTAGGCTTATCTCAGCGTGTTTGGCTTCTCCTGTTCTTGGTAAAAAGTCAGAAGTCCCTGGCTAGGAGGAGGTATCCAGCTGTTTAGAGGCGCTGGAATCCAAGGAGGTGTTATTTTAGGATGAGGTGTTTCTTGCTTCTTAAGCCCTTTCAGACTATATTGTCTGGAGCAGGGATGTAGCTGGAGAAGGCTCTTCTCACTCCATGAAACTGGGGGACAGGAGCTGCCGCCGCGGGGACAAGGCGGGGGGGTGCTAAGAAGAGCACAGAGCAAGGCCGTGGGTCTGGTGGCCAGAGGTCCGTGGGCTCTGGCTTCACCACCACTGCTGCTTCTGGGCAGCAGGGGCATCTGGTGGCTTGGAGACTGCTGTCGTGTGGACGTCTCTCCCACCCATTCGTTTGTGTGCTTGGTGGCCTGCTGTTCTTGTACTCTATGCTATTTCTCTCTGTCTTTGATGGCACAGTTTCAATGGGGACACAGGAAAGGAATGAGACAATTGCAGTATGATAATTGCCTGGACTGAGATAAACTGACGGTGAGAGCCGTGGGGGGCCATGAAGTGAGGGGCCTGCCTGAGACAGGGCGGTCAGGGGCGCTGCTTGGAGACTCAGCTGCGAGCTGAAGGGCAAAGGCCAGCCACGTAAGGAGCCAGCAGAGGCCTCTGGGGAGAGGACAGCCGGCCACACAGCACGGGCCGAGCCCAAGGTGACTGGGCAGTGGGTACAGTGTGCGGAGAGGCGGCCGGGAGTCGCTCCCACGGTCTGGGTAGAGCTTAGCTTTGCAGGGTGGTGGGAGGAGAAGCAGGGGCAGAGGAAGGACTGGGTGCTGGGTGGGGGCATGGCTGTCGAGCAAGCAGGAGTGCATGGGGCTGGGCAGTGGACCCAGGGGAAAGGAGGAGTCAAGAGCAAGCTTCAGGTTCCTGCTCTGACTGAGAAACACTTGGCCATGAACAGGGGTGCATGCGTGTGCATCCGTGTTTCTGGGTGGTGGAGATCAAAAGCTCCAGTCTGGCTGGGCTGTTGTCAGCAGGCAACAGCAGCTCTGGTGAGGCCTTCCTCAGGTGCAGATTACTGTGCCGTGGTTGTACATCAGGCGCTGTGTTGGGCACTAGGCATACAGCAGGAACCAGAGGGCCCCAACTCTCGCTCATGGAGCACAAGTTGTAGAAGAGGCAGCCAATGCCCGATACAAACAGCAAACTCTAGCGTGTGCTCAAAAGGGAAGCAGTGCCTTGGAGAAAAATAAAGCAGGGGCAAGCTCTAAAGAGGATCCAGGTTTTAGACAAGTTATCCAGAGGGTCATTACCAGAAATCAAATTTTGGCAGGGCTTCTCAGAACTAAGTAGATTTTGTAGGAAAACCTTTTAGGCAGGAGAAATAAAGTGCTCACCAGCTTGAAGACAGGGGGTGCATGGCAGCCTCACGGCAGAGCAGTGGCCAGTGTGGCTGGGGTGCAGTGAATGGGCAGGCAGGGGGTGTCAAGAGGGAGAGGGCAGAGGACACAGCCCTGAAGGCCAGGGTGAGGCCCATGGTCCTGGGCTGAGCTGGGGCGCAGAGGAGGCTTCCGCGCCGGAAGCTGAGATGCTGTGGCCACACTGCTGTGGTGGCTGCGCTGAGAAAGGGGCTGCCGAGAAGAGCACAGGGCAGGACGCAGGACCAAGAGGTTTGGGGACAGGCCTGGCACAGACGGCTCCTGGCGGCCTGCATCGGCGCGGCCCTGGAGGTGAAAAGGGGGATTCTTGGGCTCACGACTGCACCCGTGGCTCCATGGGGCGTGGGGGCGAGGGACAGAGAGATGTCAGCCTCACTCGGCCGAGGCGGTGCACCCGAGAGAATGCCGGTGCGTACGCCAGTACCTGGAAGAAAGGGGAAGCAGAACTGCGGCTCGGCAAGGGCGAGATCGTGCCCTTCAAGAGTATTAGGCACTCGGATGGAAAGTTTCACAATATGGTGGCCAAGTTGAGTCGGCTTCAGTGGCACAACGATGGGATTAGGAACTAGAGGCAGGACGACTGACCCCGGGGAGCGGCAGTTGAGACTGAAGAAGTCTGACAGCTGTGTCCTGGGGTGCACAGTCTTTGCAGGTGAGGGGAGGAGCGAACGGTCTAAATGCTTCTAAAAGCCAGGTGGCGCGCGATCTCAGAAGCTTCGCTCAGGGAAATAAGCAGGCAACCGTGTGATTAACGTGCAAAGCATGGCTGCTTATTAAGAGAATGAGGGTGTGAAATCGACATGAACTTGGGCGCTGCGGATAGGTGTGACCGTCCTGCGAGCAGCGTGGGGGGGTGGAAACCGCGGCAGATTCCAAGGATGAATGAGGGAAGACTAACTAGAGACAGTAGGCGCCGGTTCTCAGGAAGGAGAGCGATGGGGGGGCGCGGGAGGAAAGGCGCATGCGCCAGGGGAGGCCCCCTGGGAGGGCAGCACCGCGGCCCTGTGCCTTGATGGACACAGTCTGGTAAAGTGAGAAAAATCAATGCTGGGAGGTAAGAGAGGGAAAGCTGGTAGGCGTCGTCCTTGAGCGGATGAGGAGCAACGGGCCTAACGGACAGGTTGGGAGGCTCACTGAAGAGTAAAGCGAAGAAGAAATGTGGCAGGTACGGGTGCCCGGAAGAGGACAGATGGGGTGGCGGGAACGGGTGGATCTTCTTCTCAGGCTGTTCACTGTGCCCAATCAAATAAAGACTGAGTGAGAGTTTGTGAGCAGAGGCCGCCCCACCCCCATTCAGAACACGAAGGCAGCCGGGGCTGTCTAGCAGAGGGAGCGTGGCAGGGTGAGTCTGTATGGCGGCCAGCACGCACCACCGGCCTCCTGCCGTGGGCTGACCCTGAATGAGTGAGCCAGCACGGCTTCGGCTGAGCTCAGATGCGTCCAGCTGTGTGCCTGCGGGCAGGCCGGGTGGACAAACCAGACTGTGAAGGAGCACGGCGACTGGGGGGTGAGGGGGCCGGCAAGAGTCCAAGGACTTCGTGGAATTTTATCTCGGGGTCGGGGGTGAGGGCTGGCATTAGAGCCCCCGAGGCTCGGGGTGCAAGAAGAGTGATGCTAGCGTGGGGTACTTGGGAAGAGATGACGTCAGCACAGGGTGGTCAGAATATGGGTGATTGTAGTTAGGGACAGAGGCTCCTGGTAATGACCAGGCTGGACGTAAGTTAGAAACAGAAGCTGCAGTTACAGGCATGGCAGTCAAGGCCTTTCAACCACAGTCATTTGTGTGTTAAATCAGCAATGTAGAGAAGGAACCGGAGCACAGAGGGGGCTCACCAGGAGCCAAGCTCCTCAAGGTCAGACAGCATCACATGACTCTTAACAAGGGTGGGACATGGGTGGGTGGTTTAGTCAGATGACTGCAGGTTCTGAGCGAGGGACTTTTGGGGGGAGGGTGCAGGGCACTGAGGTGACCCTGAGGGGGAGGGAAGGTGTAGGGGAGGCTGGAGGTGAGAGGAAGGGAGTCCTTCACCAGAGGACTGCTGAGCATATGGCTGCCGGGGTGCGGTGGGTTTTGTCAGAGGCACAAGGTGGAGAGCTTCATGGGAAGGATGGGCAGGGGGCTCTTGTGACAAGGCAGAGCGTGGGTCCTGCTCATGTTCACCTTCAGGTTTCGGGGAGGCGGCAGAGGGTGCTGCTAGAAGGGGAGGGTTAGGGTCAGCACTCAAGGGTGGCAGAGACGGCCTGGGAACGAAGGCTGCTCGCAGTTCCTGGATATGAACGGGGAAAAGGGCTGACCCGAGTGGCTAAAGATTGGCAAATATACTCCATGTGCCAGACATGTGGAAAATAGTTTTACATGTAAATTAACTCCTTCCATTGTCACAGGCCTATGTGGTAGGCACTAGTATTCCCTTTATTTAACAGATAGGAAAGTTCAAAGTCTAAACAAGAAAGGCAGGTCTAAAGCCACCCCAGGGACCAGCTCACTGAATTCAGAGGTAGGACCGGAACCGGAGTGAGAGGCTCCAGAATCCACGCCACACAACACCACTCCTGTCTGTGCTCCCACTTCCTGGTCCTGCGTGTGTTACACGGCCTGGGGAAGCTTGGCTAAGCTTGGTTTCTCAGTTCCACCTTGGACTTGGGCAGGGCGTGGCTGACAGTGTGAGGCCCAGGGATGCTGTCCCTGGCACGCATGGTGAGGGACACCGTGTTCGTGGTGGGGTGGGTGAGCCGCAGGCACGTGGCTCTCGGAAGCTTTTAATAGCACACTAGAAAAGCAAAGAGTGAGAAATAGGAAATTCTGGGGATGCAAGCAGGAAGGCTATTCATTCCTGAGAAGTCTGACTGGAATTTAGGGGTGGGAGGAGAGCAGAGCCGCTAATGCAGGATGCCGCCTGAGAGCTCACTTTGTTTCCTGCTTAACAGCAGCCACTCAAAGATTAATCCTGCTGTGATCTCTGATCTCCCTGTATCAGGCCAGCTTCTCACTCCTTTCCTTTCCTTTTTTTGTTTTCTTTTTCTCTTTCTTTCCTTCCTTCTTTCTTTCTTTCTTTCTTTTTCTTCCTTTTTTTTTTGGTCTTTTTGGAGACAGGGTCTCACTATGCAGTTCAGGCAAGCCTTGAACTCACTTTTTGTAGCTCAGGCTGGTCTTGAACTCACACCGATCCTCCTGCCTGCCTCAGCCTCCCAAGTGCTGGGACTACAGGCATGTGCCACCATGACCCGGCCCTTTTCTTTCTTTTCTTGGCAGTTTTCTAAATTGTAGACATCGGAGAGCAGAGGGCGGGGGTTAGAGTAGAACAGAGAGTATTTCTTCTCTGTGCCCTGGAGACAGAGTCTGCAGAATCAAAGGTGCTTTGTGGGCTGTGTGGGAGGAGCTCTTGTTAAGGGTGCAGCGTGGCAGGGTGACATTGGTCTGGGAGGAAGGCAGGTTTCAGTTATGGGTCAAATAAGTATCTTTGGAAGCGCTGTTAGTCCTCAAGTGGTTTGTGGTAAGAAGGTGGTGGTTCCTCTCTGTTATGGCTTATGTCTAGTTGTCCCCCCAAAGCCTCATGCAATCATGGGGCATGGCTTCTATAGATTGAGACTTGATTCATGATCCCTGGGATTGTGTTTTACTACTGATGGGATTATCAGTCTGAGTAAGGATGAGACTATGGGTGTGGTTTAGGGTGGATATCCTAAGGCAGAGAGCCTGCATGTAATATAAAGAGCGACAGAGAGACAGACTCAAGCTGTTGCTGCTGCTCTGCTGCCCTGATTGATTGGCTGCCTCTGCCACTATTTTGTTGCTCTTCCGCCGCCGTGAACTGGATGCTGTCTGTCCTGCTCCACTCAGCCTTGGGCCAGCTGAATATGGACTGAAACCTTCAGTAACTGTGAGCTAAATAAACCTTCCCTTCCTTCATTTTGAGTGTCGGGTATTTGTCCCAGCAACGAGTGAAAAGTAACTAAGACAGTCTCCTAGGGAAGAGGAGAGACGGAAGCTCCCAGCATGCTCTCCGGAGCTGAGGGCCAAGCCTGCGGCTCCTTCTGATTTGCCACACTCTGTTAGGGTGGGTGCACTGAGGAGAGGTGAGTTCACCCATCACAACATAATAAAATACACATGTCCTGTGCTCTACAGGGCATGGGGGCAGAGAGGCGAGCCTTACAGAGCAGAGCAGCAGCTACACTTAGTGACAGGCAGTGTTCTGAGAGACTGCCCTGAGAGGTGGTCAGAATGATCCAGTGTAAACGCTGACCTTGGTGGATGACCTGCAAATGACAGAGGGAAAAGATTCCCGACCTGAAAAGTACCTGGGATGAGTTTGTGTTGTCTAAAACCAAGGAATGAACTTTAGGAACAAACACAGAGAATGAGCAGAACATATTTACTGAGGAAAAGAAAGCTCCTGCCCAAGAGAGGGACAGGAGGGGGGTCCCCAGTGAGTGTCTCCTGGAAGCTGTCTTTCAGGGACCTTTATAGAATAAAACCATGCAGTGAGGCAGGTCTAAGGTGAAAACCGTGGAAATTTGCTTAAGTGGGCAGGAGGTGGGACGAAACTATGGTCAACCAATGAGATTACAAGCACCGCTGCTCAGGTAAAATGGATTAAAGCTATCACCAAATGGGGAAGTGAGCAGGCTTGAATATGGAAGAGGGTCTCTTCCTGTTGGGGGCTGGGTTACTGATTCATTTAGGCTCTTTTAAGGCGACTGATACCTATTTAGAATATCAATCCCTGATGCTTATTCCTTGGGAAGTAGGTGGCTACATTTGTTTTCTCTTTTGTCTTGAGTTCTAGGCCAAGCAGGGGTGTCTGCCTCTCACAAAGTGGTGAAGTCCCCTTGTCTTCCATGTTGTCTGCTTGAGGGCCTGTCCCTGTCTGACTGCTTATTATAACATTTCTATGTAATTGAGCTGCCTACAACAGAGGGAACACCTGAGCCAGTGTGAGGAGCTGGCCGTGGGGTCGCTCAGGCCACTGATGATTCAGCTCTCTAAGATTCCCTTTCTAACCCAGAGCTGGTCGGTGGTCAGGACAGCAAACTGTTGGTGGGCACCCGGCATCTGCGGGCTCGTACTGCTGCCTCCCTGGCTGGACAGGGGGTCGTGGAGAAGGTACGTTGAAGCTGCAGAGTGCTGGGCTCACTTGTGAAGACAGGTGTGGGCCCACTTGTCCAGTCGCGTTCTGAGAAGCTCCCTCGGCCTCGTCTCGCGGGCAGACGAGGGAGTGGCCTTTCTGTATGGAGTGCTTGCTGAGCAGGAAGACCACATTTTCAGGCTCTGAAGAAGACTCACTGGGGCTGGCAAGACAGCTCAGTGGTCTAGAGCACCTGCTTAGGCAAGCTTAGGCAACCGCAGGGACTGCAGTTTGATCCCTGGCACCACATGCGGCACCAGCCCCACCTCCAGGGCAGGCTGAACCAGCCATAATGTAAATAAACTAAAAGTTTTTCTTTCTTTCTTTCTTTTTTTTTTTTAAAGGAGACTCACTCGGCTTCTGTCTCTCAGGGTTCATAAAGGCAGCTCTGAGGAACCCAAGCTCTGTGGGGAAGCTGTCCTCCCACTCCAAGAGTGGCTGCCGGGAGGAAGGCAAGAGGGACAGAAGGTTCAGGTGAATTTGTCAGAATGTGCCACACGCCAGGGCTGAGGGCTGGGGCTCTCCGAGAGGTCCCGGCTTCTTCCCGATGGACCATCAGGCCCATCTGCCAAGCTGGAAGCAGCCAGGGCACCTGTCCTCTGCTCCACCTCACACTCCAGCAGGCTCCCTTTCCCTCTGCAAACACCATGCAGACTAATTGGACTCTCCTGAAAAGAAACCTCCTTCCTGACAGGCTCCTGAAGAATAGATGTAGGATTTGAAAAGCCCAAGATGGCGTTGCCTGTAATTATAAAGTAATTGGTGTAATTGAGAGCTCAGGGTCTCATGCAAATCATCCCCCTGTTTTTAACTTTATGTCAAGGCTATTTTTATTTTTAAATGAAAAAAAAAAAAAATCCCATGTGCCTTAGGTACTTTCTCCTGGGCCCCTGAAACACACAGTCCTGGAGTCGCTCTGCTGTGGAGGAGCAGACCTCGAGCCCTTGAGAAGGCTCCAGGCGTCCTTCTCTCAGCCTTTTGGGACAGGGAGGTGACCAGAGACTTCACCTAATAACAATGACACAACGGAAGCACAGGAGCGCTGTGAGCTGTGGTGCTGTTCTTGCATCTGCTCAGTTCTCCTCTTCTGAAGGAGCCTTGCGCTGCGGGGGTGAGAGTTGAGCTTCCTGAGCTGGAACTGGGAACTGAATCTTTGCTCCTGAGCTCACAGAGAAGACCGGTGTGGCCTGAGGCTGAGCAGGAGCAGCGGGCAGTGGCGTGGCGGGCTCCGCTGTCGCAGCATTGCTTAGGCCCTGCCCAGCCAGCTCGCCGTCTTCTCTGCCCACCCCGGACGTCTGGTGAGGAGATGCAGCCACTGCTGTGGTTTCTCCTGGTGCAGTAAGGCTGGAGAAGTTCGGGAGGAGACTCCCTGTGGCCCCTGTGAGCAGTGGCTGTGTCAACATGGCCTGTGACTCAACGGCTGACAGCTGGCACAGTCTATTTCCACCCCTGCTGGAGGCCCGTGCTGCACAGGCCCTGCCTCTGCTCTGGACCTCGGTGGGCTTTCTGTTCTTGTTCATCAAGCCCCACTCTCTGCCCCCATCTCTTGGCCACGCCCGTGTGTCTGTGTGCTGCTCAGCACGTGTTTCTCATGAGAACACCAGTGAGAGTATCTGGGGCCTGCCCAGTAATCCAGGAGATAAGGGTCCTTGTCTGCAGACCCTTCACCCAGCCGCCTGCAAAGAACCCTTCTCGCAGAAGAGCTCACCTTTGTAACTTTCCAGGACTGGGACTCAGTAAACTGGAGGGGCATCATTCAGCCTACTACGTGAGTGTAGGTTTCCTGGAGCCAGGCGGCTGGCCAGAAACCCAGGGATGGAACTGTGAGATCCAAGGGATGGCTTCCTCTCGCTTGACTTGGGTTCCTTTCAGGTATGAGATGGGAGAAGTGATAATGCCTACCTCATCGGACAGCTTTCAGGACATGGAGCACTTAGGGAAGTCCTGGGCCACCGTGAGCACTCCCGGGTGACTCTGCTTATGTCCCATTTCCTGGAATACAACTATAATTTCTCGTAGTTTCAGCTGAGCTTCTCCAGATCTGGATTGTATTTGGCTTACATGGATTTCTGATGTCAGTTACTTCTCATTTGCTGAAATGATCATTAGAAAGACATCTGTCCTCATTCATGGGCTGAGCTGTAATAGCATCAACATGAGAACCCCAAGCAAATTTATCTACAGATTCAGGTCAATCCCTGTCAACATCAAAATGATATTTCTCACTGAAATAACAGAATCTTTCCTTAAATTCATATGAGCTGGCTGTAGGGCCAGCCAAATAGCTCAGCAGATTACAGTGCCTGCGAGCAGGCACAGGGGTCAGGGGTCCGATCTCCAGGCCTGTCATGCTGGCCCTGCTCCCACTCAGGGCATGCTGAGAGGGCAACTGAGACTGGGCATGATGTTGCAAAGGTAATCCCAGCTCTTAGGAGGCTGTAAACAGGCGCATCAGGACGAGTCTGACCTAGTAGTGAGACCCTGAATGCCCTGTAGGCCCTTCCCTAAGAAATACAAAACAACAAAAACCACATATGAGCTGGGCACATTGATCCATGTCTGTAATTCCAGCCACGTGGAAGGCTGAAGCAGGAGGGCAAGTTCAAGATCAGCCTGGGAAATTTAGCAACACTTCGTCTCAAGGTAAAAGCTAAAAATAGGCAGAGATAGCTCAGTGGTAGGGCATTTAGCTAGCCATGTATGATACCTTGGGTTCGATTCCAAGCACTGGAAGAAAAATCATATGAAATCCCAGAGAAACTCAAATAACGATAGCAAAAAATCATGAACAAAAGGGAATGTAGGAGGAAGCCTCATATTTCTTGATTTTAAAATTTGCTAAAGTTTTGTTCATACAGTTTGTGTGGTGCTGACATAGAGACAGACATGTAGAATAATAGAATAGATGTAGATATGATGATATATGTAGCTATATAAACTGTAGTCATGGATAGGATTTTTGTAAGAGTATCAAGACCCATCTATTGAGGAAAGGGGAGGATTTTCAATCAGCAGGATTGGGTACAGTTGATACCTACATACAAGGGATGAGGCTGGACCTTTACTTATATTATACAAAATAATTCAAAATAGATTAAATATTTACTATGTAACACAAAACTATAACATTCCTGGAAGAAAATTTCAGATAAATTGAGTTGAACTTAAAAAAAAGTTGGAGCATCAAAAGAGCTCTATTGAGAGTGTAAAAATACAACTCACAGGATTGATTAAAATATTTTACCAATCACAAACCTGATAAAGTGCTATTTTCAAAAACACTTTTTAAAATCTTTAATTTGTTTGGTATAGGGTCTCACTACATATGCAGCTTGAACTTGTAGTGATCCTTCTGCCTCAGCCTCCCCAGCGCTGGCATTATAGGTGTGTACCACCATGCCAGGTTTTGCTGACCAGCACAGTATGCTTGGGGTTCTGGGACCAGCACAGCCCACGGTACCAGGGATCCAACGCGGTCTATGCACTTGCCAGGCAGGTGCTTAGACACTGAGCTATCTCCCTAGCCTCCTGATAAAGTGTTATTATCCAGAAAATGTGGAGAACTCCTACAGCTGAATAATGTACACCCAAAACCACAATAAAAAAAAAAAATAAGCAGCAGGCTTAGATAGTCATTGATCCACAGGAGGCCCATAGGTAGCCAACAGACACATGTAAAGGTGCCCAATGCCCCTGGGCACTGAGGACACGTGACTTAAAACCCAAATGCAGGAACACTCCATGCCTCCTAGGATGGCTTCTATTAAACATGTTAGCAAAAGAAAACCATGAAATGTCAGTGTTGATCAGTCTGGGGAGAAGCCAGAATCCTGGCACCTTGCTGGTAGGAATGTCAAATGGTATATAGTACAGCTGTGGGAAGCCATTTGATAGTTCTTAAAAAAAAATAGAGAATCACAAATTATTGTTTAATGAAGGCACAGAGTTTCAGTTTTGTGTGATGGCAGAATCTGGTGGTGAATATCACCGACAGCTGTGCAGCAATGCAAATACTTTGTGCCACTGCATGCCACACCTAAGGTAGCTGTAAGAGTGTATTTTACATTGCACAATCAAAAACTAAATGTAGCTTATCCCCACTTCTCCCCCTTCACCGGCTAGACCAAAGCTGCAGAGGGGGTCAGGAGTCAGAAAGGAGAGAGAGAGACCAGCAGCTCAGAGGCCCCTTCAAAGGTTGACCTCAGTGGCTGAAAACCACTAACTGGGCCATACTCCTTTGACACACAGAGTCGTGCAGGAAACCAAACCTCAATACAGGGACCCTTAGGGCCCGTGCCAGATCCTGGCTAGTGTGCTACTCTATGTGCTACATGCTACTCAGACCTCTGTCTTCTTACCCAGAAAGTGAGGTGATGCTGTTTGCTCCCTAGGAGCTACGATGACGGTTAGGGAATTCCTGGAGTGTGTTAAGAACTGTACTCCATACCCTACTGGTCCATACAGCCCATGTTCATTGCCAGGACAGAGTAGGCCCTAGGGCAGGTGAGGAAGGGGACGGGGACTCTGGCAATGCAAACAGCACACAGGGGCCGGTGCACTTGGGAGCTGAAGCAGTGATCCCAGAGAGAAAGCCTTCTTCCTATGAGCATTTCCTTTCCTGGAGAGAGCAGGTCAGACTATGGGTTCCAGAGTTGGAGAGGAAACCTGCGCCTGGCCACCCAGAAAAGACTGACCTGAGAAGGGAGGGCCATAGGCTATGGGCTACACCCAGGCCCTGCTCCCCTCCGGCCATGACTCTGAGTCACCCAGGACGAGAGCCTGGGACATTGGGTCTGCCTGCCATTGTGCCGATAGGCTGTCAGCACCCCTGCCACATGTGCACGTACTACACCACCCTGTGAGCTACTTTTCAATCATTTATTAGTTCATCAGAAATTTAATGAGAAGTGGGGAACGTAATTTCTGCCTCATAGAGTGAGATGGGATTGTTTGCAGGGTATTTACGACCTTCTGAAGGTACGCAACATGCAGTAACATTGCCTTGCAATAATGAACTTTACATATTCAATAAATATCAGAGGTTCCCCTATGGGGAAATGGGAAATGAGAAATGACTAAAACTTAATTTTAAAGGGGTAAATGAGCCAATATTATTCCATATGCCTTGTACAGTGGCTCTTACATATATTTCTCTGAAATTGTGAATGCCCTATGCTTTGATTTTCTTAAGCTTTCTTAATTTTCTAATTCAGATTTCTTTTTTCCGGTACTAGGGATCAAACTTAGGACCTTGCACTTGCCAGGCACTTATGCTGCTGAGCCATCTTCCCAGTCCTAATTCAGGTTTCTTTAGGCAATTAATTAATCTTATAGCAATTCATAGTTGAATTCTAATCTTATTTCAGTTTTATCAGTGAAAACAGATTTACCTGTTTGGCAAGAACAGAAATTTGATTACCATTCTTCAGAAGTCCCCATCGCCCCCGAGGTCTCCTCGGTGGTGTTCTGGCTGGAGAGCAGGGGGGCAGAGGATCTCCCAGTGGAGGCTTGGTGCAGATGACTGCGCTGCTGGCCGCTGCTCAGTGGAGGCAGCCCCGCCCCCGCCTGATGCCTTAGCTCGCTGGCAGGCCGGAAGTGCACCCGAGTTAGAGCGTGTGGAGCCCGGCCTCTCATCCCGGGGCCTCTCATCCCACGCTGCCTCACTGCCTCGGAGCGGGGAGGAACCTTGGAGTGTCAGCACACAGACACGCCCACCACTGCTGCAGCCAGTTCCTCTTTCCTTACGTGCAGTAAGAAGAGTTCGTCCTAGCGGATGCGGCCGGTGTATGTTGACGCAGCGAGGCGATGAAGACCAGGAGTCCTGGATTCTAAACACACTCGGACCTGCAGAGGTTCTTTCCCTATCTAGGATCAAACGTCTTTAGTTCCAAAGTATCACAATCGTACCTCAGGATTTCCCGTGAAAAATAACTGAACACGACGGAAGCACATGCGATGTGCGCTATTTAAATGCCTGCCGCTCTTTTTTTGGTCATTTATATTGTACTGAGGAATTTATGCAGTTGCACAAAAAGTCAACGTTAGAGTTGGCATCCACTGCCATGGCCCATGAGGGACTGCTGTTTACCTTCTTGTGAAGTTAGTTTTTGGAAACCGCCATGCCCAGGCACTCCACTGGGTGCTGGAATGTGGGCAGAGGCTCTCCACTCTGTGAGAGGAAGGCGTCCAGGTGAATACTTCCACTCGCCTCAGTTTTATGGCAGGGTTCTTTGCCCCACGGGGGATGACTCGATGTGCTGCCTGACCTTCCCCGGCACTCCTCAGCCCCCCAGGGAGGAAAGGCATCTTGCGAAGAGATCCTTGGGAGCTCCTGGCCCCCGAGATCCGAGCCCACTCTGGAGCCAGGGCACACTGGTCGCTGGGTCTGCAGCCTCTCTGCCCATGGGGCAGAGCCAGTGGGCTGAGGCCAGCGATGCCCTTCTCCCGGCCTCTCCGGGCATCCGTCTCAGCAACTTGCTCTTGGTCTCATGGTAAATTCATTACCAGAAAAGAAGCTGGAGTTTCCTAGTGACATAAAATATTGATGGGAGAAACAAGGGCTAAGATGAATTACCCCGTGCTCCTCGCAGCCCCACTGCAGCAGGGCTTCCGGGCTTGCATCCACTCGCTCTTCCTGTCCTTCTCCGATGCACTGAGGTGGGGCTCTGCCCTCCTAACGGGAGGCACGGTGAACGCCAGAGAAGCGCTCCAACCTCTGTGTCACACCAGAGGGGAAAACAGACATGTCTCCTGTCAAAGCTACAAAGCCCAGCCCTGCCACTTCACAACCTCCTGGCAGGTTCTTGGCACCCTCGGCGGAGCACACAGACGCACGCTGCTCCCTGCTCAGAAGCTGTTAATGGCTTCCGGTTGCTGTAGACTAAAATCTACACTCCTTAGGGTGCCATTCAAGCCCTGTGTGACTCTGCTAGCCAGCCGCTTAGTTGAATTCTTCTGGGGGTCCTAGGAGCCCCACACCTTAGTACATCCAGATTAGTGGACTCGCATCAGCGTCTGCGCTGTTGCGCTAAGTTTCTTGTCAGGAAATACTCTTTTCCCCAAGAGAAATCTACTACTGCCACCAGGGCCAGCTCACATGCCACTTGGTACACAGCCCTGAGGTTCCTGTGCTCAGAATCTATTCATACAAAGACCAACAAAGGACACTCACCTGGTCCTGGTGGGAGAGTGGCCGAGAGGTCGCTTTGCTCGTCATCCATGAAGGTGAAAAGCGGCCATCGACCGACGGCGTTCAGCTGGGGTCTTCAGCATTCTCGAGTAGGTTCCTAACTTGAACCAGTAACTCCGAGTCTGGGCGGGTGGGATGGCTCAGTGGTCTAAAGCGCCTGCTTAGGAAAGCTTAGGCAGCAGCAGGGACAGGTTCGATCCCTGGTGCCACACGCCGTGCCAGCCCCGCCCCCAGGGCAGGCTGAGCCGGCCAAAAAAAAAGCAACTCCGCATCTGAGCAATGACTCCAGGAAATATAATATAATACTCTGGAAGGTGAAAATGTGACTTTGAGGGGGCGGCGAGATAGCTCAGCGGACTAAGCACCACTTAGGCAAGAGCAGGGACTTCGGTTCGATCTCCAGCATAACAGGTCACTCCAGCCCCGCCCCCAGGACAGGCTGAGCCAGCCAGAGTCTGGGCATAATGGCACACACCTGTAATCACAGGGCTGGAGAGGCTGAAAGCAGGAGGATCACCATGAATCTGAGCTGCCTAGTGATATCCTGCAACAATCAACCAAATATTGAAGGAGGAGGAGGAGGAGGAGGGAGAGGGAGAGAGGGAGGGGGAGAAGAAGAGGAGGAAAAAATATGATTTTCAGTATGAGGCTACTCATAAAGAATTTTTTAAAAATTAATTAATTTATTTGATACAGGGCCTCACTATGAAATTCAGACGCATAGAGATCCTCCTGTCTCAGCCTAACCAGTGCTGGGATTACAGGCATGCACCCCCATGCCTGGTTCCAGTGGCCAGCATGGCATGTCATACCAGGGTTGAACTCTGGACCCTGCGCCTGCCAGGCAGGAGCTTAGACTGCAGAGCCACTTCCCCAGCTCTGCTCATAAAGGTTTTTAAAATACCGAGCCCACCTGGAGAGATCTAAAAGCCCTCAAAGAGAAAAGGACTTACCTGCATGACAGAATCACATCCATGCACTTAAAAGTTAAGGTCTTCAGAGTAGTGGATGGCTTGGATAAAAGTTCACGACATTTTATAAATGAAAGAAACAGGATAGAAATCTGTGTGTGGGAGAAAAGCAAGGGAGAAGGGGAGAGACTGGGGGAGAGAAAGAGAGAGGAATGGAGAGGCAGAGGCAGAAAGAGGGAGATGGGGAGACGGGGAGAGGGGGGAGAGAGAGGAAGGGGGAGAAAAGGGGAGAGGGAGGGGGAAGGAGGGGGAAAGGGAGGGAGA
>PVJA010026315.1:0-29783 GCA_004027025.1 Myocastor coypus | reverse complement strand
CCTCCCAAGTGCTGGGATTACAGGCATGAGCCACCACGTCCGGCTTTTTTTTTTTTTTTCTTGTCTTTTTGAGACAGGGTCTCACTATGCAGTTCAGATTGACCTTGAGCTCACTTTTGGAGCCCAGGCTGTTCTCAAATTCGCACTGATCCTCTTGCCTCAGCCTCCCAAGTGCTGAGATTACAGGGGTGCACCACCATGCCCGAACAAGAAGACTTTCTTAGAGATAGCATTCAAGAAAAAAGGAAAATACCCCCCAGCTCTGCTCCAGTCTAGTTCCCTATCCTAACCTGGTCAGTCTGACAATCCTAATAATCATGACCCCTTCCCTTTCTACCTCCCCTGAAGTTTACCATGAATACTCAGACCCAGAAGTCCTCATTCCCCATCTACTTTATTTTTTTAATGTTTTTAATACTTTTAATAAGAAATAACAATGAGACAGTTTCAAAACATGTTAGTAGGACAGCCAAAATAATTAATAAAATGCATATTATTGTTTTCATAGTAGTTGTTCAGAGTACAAGATGCAGACATGATAACTTTTCTAAACACTATTTGTCTACTTTAGTCTAATTGCTAAGGTCCTGGTATTGGATGCCACCTATCCTAAGTTCATGGCCCTCAGTGCTGTTCACCCACTTGCTCGTGCTTTTGAGGGCAATCAGGTATGGCAGGCAGGCCTCAAAGTGCCTGCAGACATAGGCGCCTGCCACCAGGAGCCCTTCTGCCTGCTCATCTTGGCTGTAGCCATCTTTTCCAATAGATTCTGCACTGATCCTGACTACTATTATCTTATCCTCACAGAAAGTTGAGGAAGCGAGCAGCCAAAGCCTCAGCCCGGCGCCCCAAGTCCCTTGGAAGGTAATGGGGCAATAGCCCCGGGACCTCCTGCTTTCTCCTGAGGCTCCAGGAGGTGGATGGATGGATAACAGCCTATCCATGTCCATCCCAGACCCCAAGCTGATGGATTAGGCATGTGACTTGCAAGATGGTCATTCCTGGGGGAGGAGAGGGAGGGAAGCCTGGGGATGGGCAAGCTCAGTCTCAGGAAACCTGGAAGAAATAATGCAGGGGCAATTGAGCTGAAGCCTCTGTCTTTATACTTACCCCAGATTCATGAGCTGCAGCCTCAGATACCAGCATTCCTCCTCCCCCACTTACACCCTTCCCACATTCCCATTCTTTGTGTTCCCCTGACCTGTCCACTGACTTCCTCTTCTCTCCCCACTTGAGTTTCCAAAACCAGACTTCCCATCACTGTCAGTCAGGAGAAACAACCTGAGGTCCTAGATACACACACTCCCCTGGTATCCAGCAGTCATGTCGGTGGGAAATCCTGCCACCCTTCCCTTTCCCCTGCCAACATACTGTAGGAAGGGCCCTGCTCAGAAACAGAACAACCTTCTGCCTCCCTTAGACCACATACCTAACCACTAGCTCCACCATCTTTCTTTTTGCAGACCAATCACCAAGCTTAAAGTCAAACCCAAATCCCAAATGGGCAGGGGTCCAATCAAGAGGTAAATGGGGTAGGGTGAAGAAGTGAGAGAAAACAAAGGCGTGATGTTGGGGAGTCAGACTGTGCTCCGGGAGGGTTCAAGAGAGACACATATGACTGACAGAGGAGCACAAGCTGTGAGAAAACCTTTCAGATTATTAATGGAATTTTTAGTCTCTGAGCAGTTACGATTGTTGGATTTCTGGTTTTATTCCACATTCTTATCTTTCATTGAGTTCCAGCCAGCCAGTCTGGTACCTTGCTCCTTTGGCCTCCATACCTACCTTTCCACTAAGAGGTTATTTTTTGTCTAAGGGACCAGTGATCCCATCCTACCATTATTTGATTCATGTTTAAAATAAGTGCTACCTTTGGTGCCTTTCCAGGGATGAAGTAAAAAGCACAGTCCCTGCCTCTCTTGCTCAGTCTACGCAGTTAGGCCTCCTCTTCCATACTTTTCCTCTGAGGCCCTCTCAGAACTCAAGGGAATGGAAATCTTCCAACCCTCTATCTAACTTGTTTCCAAGGGGCAGTTTGTATATTAAGTCTCCTTGACAACTTCCTCAGCAGTGACTGAGGTCCCAGAAATTTGCCCCTTTCTGCTGTACCCTCCTCTCCTCATCATCTAGTGGCCCCTGGCCCTGCTCCCCAGCTTTCCCCTCTGATGCCTGCTGCAAAGGAACTCAGAATTCAAGGGTGTTCTCACAGTGCCCTTCTGGCTCAGGTCACGTTTGCCCAATATGGCCATCCCTTGGCCTTCCCTGACCCTCATATTACACCTCACTCTGCTGTTTTTATGTTATTGGTCACAGGAAAAGGGAATTAAGGATTGTAGAAGATGTCATTATTTTTTCCTGTGATGTCCTCTATAACTTTTATTTTCAGCCAGACAGAGCTGCAGGTGAGTTTCTGATCATTTTTGAGCTTCAGGATCCATGTATTGTAAGCTTTCAGAGGTACCCTGTGAGGTCTCCCAGCTTCCTTTGCCTACTTATTTACAAAAGTAACTTTCCTCCTCCCTCTTCCTAGCAGAGGGAACTTCCTGGCTTCAAGTAACTCTGTTCCTTCCTTCTCCTGACAAGTGATAGGGCACACTGCTGTGCAACAACCCACCGCCAGATCTGGTTCACAGGTCTGTTCTACCAGGGCCAGGTCTCGGTGCCTCCCTTTCTCTGCAGGCTCAACCCAGCTGGCGTGCAAAAAGGGTGTTCCTTTTCTACGCCCCACTAAAATCTCTCATTCTGCGGATATCCATAAACAAGTCCATTCCTTCTCCGAGTATCTCTTTGCAGTCTCCAGGCTTTAACGTCTCTAGTTTAGTCCTATTTCCCTGCTCAGATGGCCATGGGACATGGTTAGGTTGAAACTGCAGAAGCGTGGACTACATCACTTGAACCACTCAGCTCAAGTCTTGGGTCATCTTTGCCGTTTTGTCACTCACATCCATCTTCCCTTCAGGCTGTGTGGTCCCTCCAGCTTTTGTCCGTCCTGTAAGCGGCACACCTTCCAATGGCCAGCACCTGAGCTGCTCTTTCTGTAACTTCCCATCATACTTTGTCCTCAGGATTTCTCACTTGGAAGCCCCAGTGGCTTCTGAAAAGCCATTGAGAACCAAGACTACTTCCACTTGTTGTTTACTCCCAAGGAGAGGGACTACATCTTGACTTGTTATTTTAGTCTCAGGATAGCAGAAGGGTCTGCTCACTTGGCAATTAGGCTTCCTGTTTGTGCCAGCCACTCCCTCCTGGCCGTCTCTTCCAGCTCAGCGGTCCTGGATTCTCATTTATTTTGCATTACCACCTTCAGCCTTCTTCAGGTGAAACTACTAGGAACAAGGTTTCATCAGGCAAGTCTAGACTGGCCATCTTTCTAGGACCTTTCTGCCAAAGAAGGTCCCCAGGTGTCCTCCTGTCTGGGTAGTTGAGGCTCTTTTGGCCTGCACACCCGACAATCCCTTTGTCTCTTCCAAGGAAGATGTAGCAAGGGGAGAAGAGGGTAAGTGGCCATGAGAGGACAGAGGCATGGGCTGGTGGAGGGCTGTCAGGCAGGGAGGCAGGAACACTGTCTTAATCTACTGGTTTCACTCCTGTGCCCTCAGGTTGCTGGCCCAGCGGCAGCAACACTCCTTTGGCCTGCATGGAGTGGCATGTGTGGGCACAGAGGCCCACCTCTCCTTCTGTTCCCTGGAGTTCTATCGTGCCAATGACACAGCCAGGTGTCCTGGGGGGGGCCCTGTGGTGGTGAGCTGTGTGGCCGGCCCTCTCTACTCAGTGTCCAGCAGCCAGAAGAAGCAACAACAGCCCAAGCCTCAGGGGGAGGTATGTGAGACAGCAATATGACCTCTCCCAGCCTGCAGAAAACCCCTGGCCTGGCCACTCCTTCACTAAGCACAGCCCTGACCTTTGAGAACAGAACTGAACCTCCCTGGGGTGTGACTAACACACCAGACATACCCACCCTCCCCGCCACCAAAACCCTTCATCTCCCAGTCTGCTTGGCCCTCCTAGGTGTTCAACTCTGCCGGGCCCATCTCTCACAGGCCCGGGTTCGTCTGAAGGGCGGCGCCCATCCTGGAGAGGGTCGTGTGGAGGTCCTGAAGGCTGGCACGTGGGGCACAGTCTGTGACCGCAAGTGGGACTTGCAGGCAGCAAGTGTGGTGTGTCGAGAGCTGGGCTTCGGCAGTGCTCGAGAGGCTTTGACTGGCGCCCGGATGGGGCAGGGTGAGGGGCCAGGGAGATGGGGAGATGGGACGGGGCAGGAGGGTCCCTCTCCTTGGGAGTAAATTCCTGGGAAAGTGAAGAGTCCCCTGGGCCCTGAAGGGGTAATCCCAGCCCCCTGAGCCATGACTTCTGCCTAGGCATGGGTGCCATCCACCTGAGTGAGGTTCGATGTTCTGGCCAGGAGTCCTCCCTCTGGAAGTGCTCCTCCAAGAACATTACCGCTGAAGACTGTGCTCACAGCCAGGATGCTGGGGTTCGATGCAACCTGCCCTACACTGGGGCGGAGACCAAGGTCAGCCAGACTTTCCGCCTTGGTCCATTCTATCTGGCTGTAAGCCCCAGGCTATCGCCTGAAGGTCCCTAGTAGCTGTCCTGGCCCCCTATGTCCTGAAGTTCCCACCTGGCCCTACCACTTGCTAGCCCTCTCTGCACCTCTGAACCAGTTAGCCACGTTGCCACTACACTCTCATCGCAGCCAACAGTTTCCCTGAGAGCTTCCATTCTGTGTCACTACAGATTCGACTCAGTGGGGGCCGCAGCCGACACGAGGGGCGAGTTCAGGTGCAAATAGGCGGACCAGGGCACCTCCACTGGGGTCTCATCTGTGGGGATGACTGGGGAACACTGGAGGCAATGGTGGCCTGTAGGCAGCTCGGCCTGGGCTATGCCAACCACGGCCTGCAGGTAAGTAAAAAGGAGAGGAGCCATGGCCACTGCCTCAAAGTCTGTGCTTTGGGTAAAGGACTGTGGAAAGGAGTCCCTTGGCCTAGGCTGTGCCTACTTATGTCCCCAGGAGACTTGGTACTGGGACTCAGGGAATATAACTGAGGTGGTAATGAGTGGAGTGCGCTGCACAGGGACAGAGCTATCCCTGGACCAATGTGCCCATCATGGTGCTCACATCACCTGCAAGAGGACAGGGACCCGCTTCACCGCTGGAGTCATCTGTTCTGAGAGTGAGTGAGGGGCAGGGGACAGCAAGACAGGGAGGCGAGGCTAGCTCTGGGCCAACCCTTGGCAGGGAAAAAGGGCTGCCATCTGGCAGGTTGCTTCTACCCTGTAGAAAACCAGGCCTACACTCTAGGGAATGGGAGCACCCCCCTTCCACCCCGCCCCTCAGCAGTGACTGCCACTCCCCTTCCTTCCTCATGTGCAGCGGCCTCTGATCTGCTGCTACACTCGGCGCTGGTGCAGGAGACTGCCTATATCGAGGACCGGCCCCTGCACATGCTGTACTGTGCTGCAGAAGAGAACTGCCTGGCCAGCTCAGCCCGCTCGGCCAACTGGCCTTATGGCCACCGACGTCTGCTCAGATTCTCTTCCCAGATCCACAATCTGGGACGAGCTGACTTCAGGCCCAAGGCTGGGCGCCACTCCTGGGTGTGGCATGAGTGCCATGGGTGAGAGGGTGGAAGGGATCAGGGAGAAGGGTAAGGCCATAAGGAATGGGGCAGGCCTACCAGGGTCAGGAAACAGAACAGGCATTCCCTTGCCCCTTATCCCCACAGGCACTACCACAGCATGGATATCTTCACTCACTATGATATCCTGACCCCCAATGGCACCAAGGTGGCAGAGGGACACAAAGCAAGTTTCTGCCTAGAAGACACCGAATGTCAGGAGGGTGAGCTGGGGCCGAGTGGACGTCCACATCTCCACAGCACAGCCTTTCCCTTCCTTGACATATGCCAATCTCTCCAGATGTCTCCAAGAGGTACGAGTGCGCCAATTTTGGAGAGCAAGGCATCACTGTGGGTTGCTGGGACCTCTACAGGCACGACATCGACTGTCAGTGGATTGACATCACAGATGTGAAGCCAGGAAACTACATTCTCCAGGTGCCTAGGGTCTGGTGCTCCCAGGTGGTGGGCAGGAGCCTTAAAAGACACTTTGAGCTGGGCGTGGTGGCTCACGCCTGTAATCCCAGCACTTGGGAGGCTGAGGCAGGAGGATTGGTGCAAGTTCAAGACCAGCCTGGGCTACAAAAGTGAGCTCAAGGCCAGCCTCAACTGCATAGCGAGACCCTGTCTCAAAAAGCCAAAAAGCCAAAAAAAAAAAAAAAAAAAAGACACTTTGAGGGTTGCAGCTGGGTCAAGCGGCCATTCTCTCATGCACAGGTGATCATCAACCCCAACTTTGAAGTAGCAGAAAGCGATTTCACGAACAATGCAATGAAATGTAACTGCAAATATGATGGACACCGCATCTGGGTGCACAACTGCCACATTGGTATTTGATGGGAAAGGGTGCAGAAGATTGGGGGATGGTAGGAAATGGCCCTTTTCCTTGAGCAACATGTGTCTCCCCTCCCACTCAGGGACCCACCTACCCACTGCTGACCCTTCCCCACAGCAGGGCTGCCTTGCTGCCTCTAGGCAGGGCACCACCCACACTGCCTGTCCACCCTGTCTTCAGGTGATGCCTTCAGTGAAGAGGCCAACAAAATGTTCGAGCGCTACCCAGGCCAGACCAGCAACCAGGTTGTCTAAAGTGTCACCACACTCATCTTCAAGCCACCACTGGCCCCAGTGGCAGGGGTCTGAGGCTGCCATTACCTCAGAAGCTCATTGTGGAAGCCCTGATGGCAGCCGGCTCATGGTACTCATCCACCCATGGACTGTGGATATGGAAATGACAAGCAGAAGCCATGGCCTTTTTTCCTAGACTGCTGTCAGTACCTGTGCCAGTATGGAGAATCTCTATTCCAGGCCCAGCACGGAGCAGGGCAGAGCACAACTGACGAAAGCAGCCACTGACTAAATTCCCAGAACACCAGATGACAGGTGCTCACTTTCTTGACCTTGAGGTCAGGATGGTCAGCTCCCATTACGTCCCTTCAGTTCAGGGGAGATACAGCTTTACCTCTGGTGTTTTGGTGGGGGAAAACATCCAGCCCACTTCCCCTATGTTTGACTATAAGATGTTGCTAGGTATAATTTTATTTTATATTTTATATAAAAAGTGTCTTTGAGATTGTTCAGGGCCCTGGGATTGGTTGGAGGGACCGGCCCCCACTGGTTCACTGAATTCCCTCAGAACCTACAATAGGAAGGCAATAATGTAATCAGCACAGGAACGTTATACTCTTGCTAATATAGTCATTCTGTGATCTCAGGGGTCACATATAAAGTCAGGGTTTCTGGTCCCCGCCGGATTCCCACTGCCAGCTGGGACTGGGTTCGAACAGCTTCATACACATCTTCAGCATTCTGTACCAGCTGCTCCCCAATGGCCAAGATCACATCACCAGGCCGTAGACCAGCCCTACAGAGAAGGATGGACAGAGAGAAACAAGGGAATACATGGCCCAGTTCAAGGACACTTGCCCACTACCCCTGCCCCCACCCCGCAGAGCACCCCCTCCTTCACCTGTGCGCTGGGGAGCCCAGGATGACTTTATGGATGAGTACACCATGCTGGACATCAGGAAAGCTTGGTTCTCGAAGCTGCAGCTCAGCAAGGATGCTGAAAGGACACAGATCAACCTATTTGCCACCCCTAGGAACTCTCCCCTCAAGCCTCTCTCCAACACACCAGTAAATGTGTAGTCAGGACATATACCAGGTATTATAAAAATGAAGACAGCTCATTTTCTTTTATGTATTTAGTAGAGTCTACAGGATCACGATACATAGATCAGTAGCGATTAGACTCCCGAATGCTGGGATTACAGGTGCATGGTGCCGCTCTGGTCTCAACTGCTGTTTCAGCACGCCCTGGGGGCAGGGCTGGCATGAATTATCCAGGCCTTTGTGCTCTGCCTAAGCAGGTACTTTAGTCCACTGAGCTATCTAGCAAGCCCTAAGACAGCTCATTTTCTGCCTTCTAGCAGTTAGAAAAAGGACACAATTCCAAATGACACAGTGCTAAATCAGCAATACTAGAACCCTAAGAGAAGCTTTAAGAAGGGGAAAGAACTTAGAATGATGGGTCTGATGTTAACTATATAAAAGAAGAGGGGCTGGAGAGAGAGCTCAATAAAATAATCACTTGCCTGTTAAGTGCCTTAGTTCAATCCTCAGTTTTGGAGGAAAAAAAGATTATAAAGACACAGGTGTGGAATATCAGATTGGTTAAATCAGTATTCTTGTGGGAAGTAGCAGAAGCCAAGTCTGGAAAGTTCAGGCAAGTGAAAAAAATGTCCTTAAGAGCCATGGGGGAGGGGCACACATGCCTGTAATTCCAGCACTCAGAAGGCTGAGGCAGGAGCATCACCAGGAGTTTCAGGCCAGCCTAAACTGCATAGTGAAACCAAAGCAGGGAGAGGGGGAGGGAGGGAGGGAGAGAGAGAGAGAGGAAAGAAAAGAGCCAGTCAGCCCTTAAGTATCAGAGATAATGGCTTTAGGTTGATTTTTTTCCATGACAGCAGTGACAAGATGGAATCAATTTGGTGACAGAGGTGCCAGGTGGAGTGTGGTGATAAAATAAGAAGGAACAGCTCTGTACTACTGAGAAGCGGCTCATCTTAGATAGAGATGAACACAGCCAGCCTGAGAAGACCCAGCTGCTCATCACTGGTTCTACACCTCACACCCATTACTGCTCATACCTGGGAGTAAGAGTCAGCATCATCACCCCAATGTAACGGCGCTGGGATCCGCTAGTTCCAAACCAGGAATCTGTGAAAGAGGGGCAGTGAGCCCCACCCTGCTACATCCTTCTTTCCTTTCCTTTTCCTCCCAGTGAACTTTCCTTCCCATGTCCCATCCACCACTTTAAAAGAACCCCCTTTCCAGCTACCAGACTCACTTTTCTTTTCCCCACGTCGTAGAAACTCTCTAAGTCGATCGGAGGGGATGGCAAAGGAGATTCCAGCAGTGACCTTCATAGTGTTCACTCCAATCACCTCCCCATCCTGCAGGGACACAGCCCCCTGTCCCCTAGCCCAAACAGATAGCAGGGGATGGGGGCATCTGAACAAAAGGACCAGGGACTGTTGGGAGAACTGGTTGGCTAAAGGAAGGTAGCAAACAAGAGACTGACTGCACAGAAAGGAACCAAACTTTCTTGAAGTAGAGGAAAACCACCACCCTTTCCCTACTGACCTGGGGCAGGAATTCTTAGAAGATATCACACTCACCAGGTTAACTAGAGGACCTCCAGAGTTTCCAAACTGTAGGACAAAGAAAAAACATGGAAAAGAATCAGGAGAAGGCTGGGCGTGGTGGCACACGCCTGTAATCCCATCACTTGGGAGGCTGAGGCAGGAGGATCAGTGTGAGTTGAGACCAGCCTGGACTATAAAAGTGAGCTCAAGGCCAGCCTGAACTGCATAGTGAGACCCTGTCTCAAAAAGATGAAAAAAAAAAAAAAGAATCAGAGGATCCTAAGCCTGGGAACATAACCCACAGAAAGAAGCACTTTTCCAGATCCTTTGCCTCTAAAGCCTATAGAAATGTAACCATTTTTATGGTTACACTTTTGCAGCGCACTCTCAGTACAAATGCTCATCTAACATACATCAGTTGGTGCTGCACCACACAGCACCAACTAGTTTGTCATTTTCCTCATACAAGGACATACATCAATAGCTGCATCAGTCTGAATGTATTCCACGTTGGTTTGGGGAAGTCCCAGGTCTCTGGCTGGACGCTGAGCAGAGCTGACAATGCCAGATGTGATCGTGTTCTGCAGCGCAAAGGGACTTCCCATGGCAACAACAAACTCGCCTTGCCGGACATCAGCAGAGCGTCCCAGGGGCAGTGTGGGGAGAGGCGCCTAAACAAGAATGGGTACAAGAGACCTATCATGTAGAGACAGGAGCAAGGAAACAGCAGTAACCAGAGTTAACCTGCTTCGGCCCCACCTTGGTTTGAATCCTCAGCGTGGCAATATCGGCCACTGGATCCACAGCTGTAACCATGGCCTCATAGGTGTCACCGCTAAACAGCCTCACACGGACGCGGCGCCGATCAGCCACCACATGGGCGTTGGTAACGATGAGCCCGTCAGCAGCCACCACGAATCCTGAGCCATTTGAGATAGGGACTTCCCGGCCCGAAAAAGGGTGTCTGGAATGGGGAAAGCACTGATAATATAAAGAAGCTCCGGCCCTCTGCCTATGACTTCCCTGCCTATCTATCCCACTATTACCGGTCCAGGATCTCAATATACACCACGGCGGGTGCAGTCTTCTCCACGACATCGGCAATGAAGTTGTACTGACTTCGGGGGGAGGTGGGTGGTGGAGCGGGGACAGCGGCAAAGACAGCTGGAGGACTCCGACCCCAGCCCCACAGCAACAGCACTGTGCCCCCAGCGCCGAGCGCCACCGCCAGCCACCAGTGCGGATGGGATCCCGGGGTCTCTGAGGCTTTCTGGATCTGGGGATCAGAGGTCTCTGCAGACTGTCGTGCCCGGGTCCAAGACGTCAAACATGCGCGATGTTCAAGAATTCCCAGAGACAAACGAGCCGGGAGACAGGAGGTCCCATAAGTCTCTCGGGCCCAGGGGTAAGGTGTTGCTGACGTCAGGAGGGCCCGAAGGTCAGGGGTCAACAGGGGTCCCTTCCCGCTTAGAATGCCACCCACAGCCCGCCAACCCCGGAGTATCCAGCCTGCACCCCGCCCCGCCCTCAGTGCAGCCATCAGCTCCACCTCGGCTGCCTACTCGCCCGCCCAACTCAGAGGCGGTGCCCAGGATCTGAGCAGGCAGACAGGCAGACCCTGGGCACGCCGGAACCTTAAGTCCTCCACAAGTGCACGCCGGGACCCAGGATTCCCGGGAACCAGCCCCGCCCCGGCCCACGAATGCTGGGAACTGTGGTCTCCGCCGGACACAAGTTGTCAGGCGCCCCGGGCCGCAGGGCATGCTGGGTTCTCTAGCCCTTCCGGGGCGCCTCCGGACTGCGGGTCACAGCACCTTGGCTGAGGCCCAGAGCCTAAGCTTTCCCAGGAGCCCCCGCGGCCCGGCGCGAAGATGGCGGCAGCGGCGGCCAGGAGCGCCTGAAACAGCTGCGATGGAGCCTTCCCCGGCTCCCGGGCCGGAGCGGCTCTTTGACGCGCACCGGTAAGAGCGCCGGAGTGAAGAGGCGAGCTCGCGTCCTCTCCGCCTTCGGTGCCTGATCACCGCCTCTGTCCTGCAGGCTCCCGGGTGACGGCTTCCTGCTCCTCGCGCTGCTGCTCTACGCGCCGGTCGGCTTCTGCCTCCTGGTCCTGCGCCTCTTTCTTGGGATCCACGTCTTCTTGGTTAGCTGCGCGCTGCCTGACAGTGTCTTCCGCAGGTTCCGACCCGGGCTCTGAGGGAATGTCGGGGCTGGGCCGGCCCGGGCCGGGGCTGCACAGTCACCGCCAGGACTTATGCCCTCAGGTTCGTGGTACGGACCATGTGCGCGGTGCTGGGGCTTGTGGCCCGCCAGGAAGGCTCCGAACTCCGGGATCCCCGCGTCAGGGTCCTCATTTCCAACCACGTGACACCTTTTGACCACAACATAGTAAACCTACTCACCACCTGTAGCACCGTGAGTAGGAGCGAGGCCTAGAGCGCCACCGGGTGGCTCCCGGGGCCAGTGCTCCAGGTTCGCCTGGCCCGCTTGGGTCTCCCTTGGGGGATGCCTCCGACCCGGGTCTCACTGCACCACTTACCGTTTTTCCTCATTTCTTTCCAATCTTTTCATCTTGCTTTCTCTGTCCCTATTCCCAGCCTCTACTCAATAGTCCTCCCAGCTTTGTGTGTTGGTCTCGGGGCTTCATGGAGGTGGATGGGCGAGTGGAGTTGGTGGAGTCACTCAAGAGATTCTGCGCCTCCACAAGGCTTCCTCCCACACCTCTGCTGCTGTTCCCGGAGGAAGAGGCCACCAATGGCCGGGAAGGGCTCCTGCACTTCAGGTGAGTGAGCACCAGCCACCATTGGGTAGGTTGGTCTGACTTGTAGGCCTTTGGGTTTTCCCAGTCTTCAGCCCTTATCCTACTTCATTCCTAGATCTCCCCCCCCCCATTTTTAGTTCTTTCCCTCAAATATCTTTCCTGTTTATCTGCCAGTATGATAGCAGTTTCCTGTTTTTAGTCGGGTAAGTGCTGTTCATGGGGCTAGCTGGACTCCATTCTACTCTTCTTTCTTTTCTAGTTCTTGGCCATTTTCTATTCAGGATGTGGTACAACCTCTTACCCTGCAAGTTCAGAGACCCTTAGTTTCTGTGGTAAGTATGTATTAGACAAGGATCCTCTGGGATTTAAGGGGAAAGTTCCCCCCCTGGCCCTGGCCTCACTTCATACCCTCCCCTCAGACGGTGTCAGACGCTTCCTGGGTCTCAGAACTGCTGTGGTCACTTTTCGTCCCTTTCACGGTGTATCAAGTAAGGTATTAACTGTCCTCACTTTTTGGTGGCTGGGGAGAGGCTCACCTCAAGGCCAAGGAACTAGAGAGCTCTGCCCTGTCCATTTGTAGCTTTTTTAACATCAAGATTCCACCACAGAAGCAACACTGTACTGTGGCCCCACCCTCACCACCACTGTTCCATGAAGCAAGGTACCAAAGTGTGGAAGGGATGACCTTATGCGGCACTGGCTTGCTTTTTGCAGGTGGCTCCATCCAGTTCGTCGACAGCTGGGAGAAGAAAATGAGGAGTTTGCACTCCGAGTACAACAGGTGGTAGAGTACGCAAGCAGGGTGGAGGTGTGGGTTCCTCCACAGGAAGAGGCTGGCAGTCCTGGTACTTACAGCCTTCCACATCTCCTAGCTGGTGGCCAAGGAATTGGGCCAGACTGGGACACGGCTTACTCCAGCTGACAAAGCAGAACACATGAAGCGACAAAGACACCCCAGGTTGCGTCCCCAGTTAGGTGTGTGGTCTCTTTTTGAGCTGTTTTCAACCTGCAGCAGTTTCTTCCCTGTTGTTAGACCAGCCAGCCTCTTCTTCCTCCTGACTCTTCACTCACCCATATTTCTGAATTCTTATTTTTCAGCCCAGTCTTCTTTCCCTCCCTCTCCTGGCCCCCCTCCTGATGTGCAGCTGGCAACACTGGCTCAGAGAGTCAAGGAGGTTTTGCCTCACGTGCCATTAGGTGTCATCCAGAGAGACCTGGGTATGAAAAAAAAAAAAAAAAGGTGGCCTCCAGACAGTAACAGAGAGAAAAAAGTGGGCTAAGAAGGAAGAGGTGAGAGGTGAGCGGGGAATGGACTCCCTCTCCTCTCTTCCTTTTTTCCCAGCCAGGACTGGCTGCGTAGACTTGACCATCACTAATCTACTTGAGGGGGCTGTAGCTTTCATGCCTGAAGACATCACAGAGGGAACCCAGTCCTTGTCCACTACCCCTGTCCCAAAGGTGAGACCTAAGAGTAGTCAGGTCCAAGACTTGGGAAGTTGGGCAGTCCTCAGCTCCCTGTTCCTGACTTAGCTTTCAGATCATGTGACCCTAGCACAGTGCTTCTCTTGCAAAGTAGGCATGTGATACGTGTTTATTGATGATGACTTCGCAAGCACTCTGACATTGTGATCACCTCAGTTCCCCAGCTCTGGCCTGGTGACCCCTCAGCCCACAGCCCAAATATTTGCCAAGTCTTCCTGGGCCCGTCAGGAGAGCCTGCAGGAACGAAAGCAGGCACTATATGAATATGCAAGAAGGTGAGGGGTTAGACCCCAATGAGTAGGAAGGGGCAAAGCAGAGAAGGGTATTATGGAGCCAATGTGACAAAGCCTACATGATGTCTTTCCCCATGTCCCACAGGAGATTCAGAGAGAGACAGGCCCTGGAGGCTGACTGAGCTCAAAGGATGGTACCCAGAGCCGCAGGACGGAGACTGGGGGCAGCCCTCACCCAACTCAAAAAGGCTGGATGAGTGGGTGGTAAAAAGAAAAAAAAGGGGAGGGATGGGGCTCCCCCAATCTCACATTAAATACAGGGTTTTCATTCAAGGTCTCTGTTGCCTCTCTGGGTTTCAGAATCTCCTGAGCAGGTTTATTTTCCTTTGGTCAAAGGGCATGGCGCTGACAGTCTTCATAGGTTTGAGGGGTGGTCAGATAGAGCTGTCTGAAATAATTCTATCCCAGAAGATGAATGATGCTAAAGAAATATAAGTGAACTGACAGCACCAGACCCCAGTTTGTGTGTTCACCCCAAGCATGTGAAGCTATGAGAAACTACAAGTCCCATGATGCCTTTCACAAGTATTAGGATGACTAGTTCACATAGGCTGTCTGGTGGCAAGAGCCTGTTTTCTATAGGTTAATGACTAGGTTAAAGTGGAGCATGTTGCCCCACCCCAAAAGCAAGCATCTGGATTGGAGTTTGAGCCTAGCCTGGTTGAGCCGGAACTTACCTTTGTACTTCAAGCAGTCAGCTGCCTGGGTGGGTCTGGAACTGGCTACCACCTTGTCGTCTGAAGAACTACAAGCAGGTTTGAATCCAGGATCTTTGTGGCCCTTCTGTGACCACCCCATTCCTCATTCTTTCACCCCCGTGGCCTCTGGCTTTCTGTCTCACATAATTATTGCTGGCTCCAGGAATTTCTCATTAGTCATAAGACTTAGCTCACAACTGTGGGTAAAAGTTCACTTTTGACAATCTCTTAGAAACACCTGGTACTGTTTCCTGGCAGGCAGGAAGTGCTGGGAAGTATAGACCCCCAGGCATTAGCTGAGGTTAGATGCTGAGAATCAGCTGACACAGGGAGATGATGTCAATCCCAAGTAGGCTTTACCAGCTGCCCTGCCTTCTATAGGTCCTCTCAGACAGCCACCATGGCCTCTCAGCCTTTTGGGCTAGCAGAAGAACCTGACCCAAGTCCTGGAGAGTCTGAACTGGCTGTGAACCCGTTTGATGGGCTCCCCTTCTCTTCCCGCTACTATGAGCTGCTTGAGCAGCGCCGAGGCTTGCCCATCTGGGCTGCCCGCTTCGTCTTCCTGGAGCACTTGGAGAGTAGCCCCACTGGTGTGGTCCTGGTGTCTGGGGAGCCTGGCTCTGGCAAGAGCACCCAGGTGGGGGGAAATTCTGGGAGGGCTAAAAAATTAAGGGACTGACTGCTGGGAATGTGGGAGAGGGGAGTGGGATATGCTGCCCCAGGGTGTTGATAAGGTACTCCCCAAATACGAGTGTATACTACCTGCAGTGTACTTTGGTCAGAGTTCTGTGGCTCTCTTACTGGCTGTCCTTCCCCCTACCCTAGATCCCTCAGTGGTGTGCAGAATTTGCGCTGGCGAGGGGATTCCAGAATGGCCAGGTTACTGTCACTCAGCCCTACCCTCTGGCAGCCCTGAGCCTGGCTTTGCGGGTTGCTGATGAGATGGACCTGACTGTGGGTCATGAGGTTGGATATAGCATCCCCCAGGAGGACTGCACAGGACCCAGCACTCTGCTCAGGTGGGGTCCTCTGCAGGCTCGCCTGGCATCTACGCATAACCTCCCCCAGCCCAACTAGACCTTTAAATCGTGTAGTGCAACTGCTAAATTAAGCCTGAGTACCGGCCAGGAGTCTCAGGCATTCAACCTTACCATGGTAGTCTCCCTCCCCTTCTAAGGTAATGAACTAGATGTCCTCCCAGGGATTATGGGGTCACAGTTATAGATCCCCAGGCTCAGGAAGTCAGTCACACCATCTTTTTCTAACCTCCAGTATCAAAATCTATTTCCAGGGTCAACTAAATAGTTCAGCAGATTTAAACACCTACAAGCAAGCACAGGGGCTGGGGGTTCAATCCCCAGCCTGCCACCCTGGCCCCAGCCCCAGGGCACACTGAGACAATTAAGACTGGGCATGGTTGCCGGGCGTGGTGGCTCACGCCTGTAATCCCAGCACTTGGGAGGCTGAGGCAGGAGGATTGCTGCGAGTTCGAGACCAGCCTGGGCTACAAAAGTGAGCTCAAAGCCAGCCTGAACTGCACAGTGAGACCCTGTCTCAAAAAGCCAAAAAAAAAAAGACTGGGCATGGTGGACCACTCCTGTAATCCCAGCTCTTGGGAGGCTGTAATCAGGTGGATAACTATGAGTCCGATCTAGAGGCTGGGGTGATAGCTCCTTGGCACAAGTGCCTGCCTGTCAAGTGCAAGGTCATGACTTTGCATCCCGGTCCCACAAAAAAAAAAAAAGACTACAAGTCTGATCTAGTAGTGAGATCCTGAACACTCTATAAACCCTTCCCTAAAAAATACAGGAAAAAAAATATGTCAAAAAGAAAAAAATCTATGTCCAGTGGAAAGGAGTTCCCCTACAATTCTAGGGCTTGTCTGTCCACACTGACCCCCCCCCCGACCTCCTACCAATGTCAACAGGTTCTGCTGGGACAGGCTGCTTCTGCAGGAGCTGGCCTCAACCCGCAGCACTGGATCCTGGGGTGTGCTGGTGTTGGATGAGACTCAGGAGCGGTCAGTGGCCTCAGATTCACTCCAGGGGCTGCTGCAAGATACCCTGCTGAGAAACCTTCCAGGGGACCTCCGAGTCGTCGTGGTTACAGACCCAGCCCTTGAGCCTAAGCTCCAAGCCTTCTGGGGAAATCCTCCTGTTGTGCATGTACCTGGAATGCTGGGCAAGAGTCCCACCCCTATCTACAGAGACACTGTTCCTACTGGTCGGGTGGAAGCTGCCTGCCAAGCCGCACTTGAGCTGTGTTGGAAGGAGGCTCCAGGAGACGTGCTAGTGTACCTGGCCAGTGAGGAGGTAAAAGGATGGATTCCAAGAGGCAGTGCTCGTGTGTACCACCTTCCTATCCCAGGGAAGTGGGACTAATGCATGTTAGACATGGTGGAAAGGTAGTGTTCATGCTCTGACGAGGTCTTGGAGAGAAACCCAGGGAATTCAGAACCAAAGATGGCGGTACACACCTGTAATCCTCCTAGCAGTCTGGGAGGCCAAGACAGAAGGATCACAATTTCAAGCCCACACTGGGCAACTTAGCAAGACCTGTCTCAAAAATGTAAAAAGCAAGTAAAATAAGTAAAAGGGCTTGAGATGTAGTTCAATGCAAAGACCCTACATTCAATGCCCAGTACCATAAGAAACCAACAATTTCAGGGTAGACATCTGCTACACAGTCCTGATTCCTTCTAATGCAGGGATTTCATTGGACTTCTGAATTTATAACATCCTCAACTTTGTAACAATGTATGTTTTTTCAGAATAAAGGACCGTAGCTTTTAGCAATTTTTCAAAAAGGTCTGTGACCTACCCAAAAGCTGAGATCTTCCCTAATGTCCCACCCCTCTCTTCAGGAAATTTCCCTGTGCTGTGAATCCTTGTCCAGGGAGATGGGGACCCTGGCACTCCTAGGGCCTCTGCCACGGGTGCTGCCCCTTCACCCAGGCTGTGGTCAAGCCATTCAGGCCATGTATGAGGAGACAGACATGCGGGTCCGGAAAATCGTGGTCACTCACTGGATGGCTGACTTCTCCTTCTCCCTCCCTTCCATCCGACATGTCATTGACTCAGGACTGGAGCTGCGAAGTGTGAGTGAGAGAGATGGGGGTGTGGGACTACAAGTAGAAATGGCCCATGATCTGTCTTGACCTGGGCTGGGGCTTGGGTAATAGGTTTACCATCCCCGGATCCGCGCAGAATCGCAAGTCTTAAGACCAGTCAGCCAGTGTCAGGCAGAAGCAAGACGACTGCGGGCAAGAGGGTTCCCACCAGGTAAGAGCCATTGCCCTCACGGAAGCCCAGCCTGAGAAGAGGTGCTGTATGTAACCCCTGGTGAATCTACTGTCCAGCTCTTTCTTCCCTCAGGATCCTACCTCTGCTTGTATGCCCAGGAGCTAGAGGCTCCCCCACTGCCCCAGCCCAGGGTGTGTGAAGAGAATTTGAGCCCCCTGATGTTACTACTAAAGAGGAGGCAGATAGTCGAGCCAGGGCAGTGCCATTTCCTGGACCGGCCTGGTGAGCACCCATCCTGCCTGCTGCCACCCTCTGCTCACTGCCGAGACTTTGTACCCTCTGAGCACCGTCTTCACCAGCTCCAGAAGCACTGATGCAAGCCCTGGAGGACCTAGACTACCTGGCAGCCCTGGATGACGATGGAGACCTGTCCGACCTGGGAGTCATCTTATCAGAGTTCCCTCTGGCACCTGAGCTGGCCAAAGCCCTGCTGGCCTCGTGCGAGTTTAACTGTGTGGATGAGATGCTCACCCTGGCTGCCATGCTCACAGGTATATTTACAGACTGCAGCCACTGGGGGGTTGGGAATTATGTCACATTAGGTGTTTGGGGGGTGGCTATTTTTGTGTTCTCAGTACCGAAGGTCTCGCTCAGCAAGCATCATGCCACAGAGCTACAGCCCTGGCCCCTCACTGGTATAAATCACCGCTGAGTCGGTGGGCCCTGCACCTTGGGTTTTGGTGCTCTTAAGGCTGGCCCTTTCCTCTCTGCTCTAATTCCCAACCCTCAGTGCCTGAGGAACCAGGCATAGGCATCTACCCCTCTCTTCTGTGCGGTCTTTCTTCTGTATTTTCTGCCCCTGGTTAAATCTCTCCCATGTTTTAACTGAGCCTTATAAACACACACCCTGGTTTGTCTTCATTATACCACGGTGGCAAACCTCTGGCATGCATGCAGCAGCCAGCTGTTTGGTGCCTCTAAAAGCTCTAATGGTTTACCATCACTGAGCTACACTGTCTAATCTCTGTCCCATCCCATCTAACATGTTGCCTGCCCACTGTCCTGGCATCAGGCCCATATTCCACAGAAACAGCTTTTAGCTCACTAAGGACCTTCCAAGTGTCTAACCCAATGGGCACTTTTGAGACTTTTTGATGATATTTTGACAGAATACTAATCACTCCCACTTGGAAACTGCCTCCTACTTGTGCTTCTATGATGCTACACCTTGCATTTCTCATCCTACCTCTCTGGCCATTCCCATGATCCCTTTCTGAGATGCTCATGCTCTGCTTAGCCATCATAAATTGGTATTCAAGGCTCTGACTTTTATGTCTTCTTATTCCTTGAGCTGTCTGGGAAAGTTCACCCCATCCATGACTTGACACTCTGCCTTTGTGCTTAACCTTTGTACCTTGTATCTCCACCAATAGCGATCCTTTAGATCTGTTTCGTTTTTGAGACAGGGTTTCACTATACAGTTCAGGCAGGCTTGAACTCACTTTGGATCCCAGACTGTTCTTAATCTTACAGCAGTCTTCTTGCCTCAGCCTCCCAAATTGCAGCAATTACAGGCCCTTGCTACCATACCAGGCCTGTATCTTAGGAAAAAGGAAGGGGTAGGAAGGAGAAGGAGATCCATCTGCTGATCGATAGTCACAGTGTCTCAGCTCAGAACTGGCCCCAAGCACGCCATTAAGCTACGCCTCACAGCTAGGGGTAGTTGCATGTGATTATGATCTGAACAGTCTGGGGGGCTGAAGCAAGAGCATAGCAAGTTCAAGCCCAGCCTGGGCAATTTAGAGACTTAGTGGACTTAGTGAGATGTGTCCATAAATACATGCACACTCGTGTGTGTGCGCACACACATACACACACAGCAGGCACACAGGGCTTGGGATGTAGCTCAGTGCAAAGGCCTAGGTTCATTCTCCATTACCAGGAAAGAGAGACCCACCTCACCATCACCATAAAATATTTTCCTCCCTTCAGATTTTCAATTTCAGGGCCAGCCAAATAGCTCAGTGGATTAAAGCACCTGTAAGCAGATGCAGGGACCAGGGGTTCAATCCCCGGGCCTGCAGTGCCAGCCCCAACCCCAGGGCATGCTGAGGTGCTGACTTAGCATGGTGGTGCAAGCCTGTGATCCCAGCTCTTGGGTGACTGTGAACAGATGGATCACTATGAGTCCAATCTAGTAGTGAGACACTGAGCACCCTGTAGACCCTTCCCTAAAATAAAAAAAAAAAATCAGTTTCAGATAATACCATAACCTCTATGGATACACTACCGTTATCCTAGGCTAACCTTTCCCTAGACTCTTCATTTTTATATTCTAAATGAAATCCATCTGCTGTCCTGTATATTTGCTGTTGGGTCTTCTTCTGGCTCAGCTGGACCCCAGCAGCGCCTCCCACCTAATCCTATCAGTGTTTCTGAACTCATGGCCTCTCCTATATACACACTTCTCTTCAGCAGGTATTCTTTTCCTTCAAGGCAGATTGGCAGCTCCTGTGCACAGGGCATCTGGCCTCTGCCTACCCTCTAGCTGCATCTCCTGCCATTCTGCCACATCTCTCCCTCTACCGAAACCAGGCAGCTTGCAGTTCCCAAAATGTGCCATGTTATTAATTTCTCTACCTTGTTCCCACAGCCTTGACTATTCTCCCTGCCCCTTATCCACTGAGATAGCTCCTGCTCAAACTCAAAACTTGCCCCAAGGAGAGCTGGCAAGATAGCTCAGCAGACTAAACACCTGCTTAGGCAAGCAATGGGAACAGGGTTTGATCCCCAGCACCTCCAGGCATGCTGAGCTGGCCATCAAGTCCAGACGTGGTGGCACATGCTGTAATCCCAGCACTGGGGAGGCTGAAAACAGATTCACTATGAATCCAAGCTGCATAATAAGACCCTGTACCAAATACATAAAAAAAAAAAAAAAAACGGGGCCCAAGGAGTCTTATCCTTGTCTCCCACATCACCTTCATTACCATAACTCAAGCCTGGATTACCCTCCCTACTCTTTGTTTCCAGAGTACACTAACAGCTAACATACTTATCATGTCACTTATTTGTTGGTCTTTGTCACCAAGCTCCAATCTCCTCAAGAACAAAGACTGTCATTTGCAGCTGTCCATCCATATCCATGGGAAATTAGTTCCAAAATTCTCTACAGATACCAAAATCCACTGATGCTTAATTCTCTTAAAATAAATTGGTACAGTATTTGCTCATAATCTATGCATCCCTCTATAAGTCATCTTTAGATTACTTATAATACCTATCACAATATGAGTGCTATTTAAATGCTGTAGTATGTTGAGTACTTCTTTTTTTTTTTTTTTTTTTTGTGGGACCAGGGTTTGAACTCACGACCTTGCACTTGCCCAGCAGGCACTTGTGCCTCGGAGCTATCTCCCCAGCCCCTAAATGCTATAGTATGTTGATTAAGGAATCCTAAGTCTGGGCCAGTCGTGGTACATGCCTGTGATCCCAGCACTCAGGAGGCTGAGGCAAGAGGGTTGCTGGCAGTTTGGGGCCAGTTTGTGTTATATAGTGAGTTCAAGGCCAGCCCAGACTACAGGGTGAGACCCTTTCTTGAAAGAAAAAAGTCTATGCATGTTCGGTCCAGATGCAAACTTTTTCATACATTTTCAATCTTCAGTTCATTAAGTCCACAGATGCAGAAACCATGGATATATAGGGCTAGCTGGCTATATTTATTTTCAGTGTCTAACAGTGCAGAACACCTAAAAGTCATCAATGTCCTTTGAATAAAGCTCCTATAGTGATACACCCTTTCCACCTATACTACTGGCCTGTATCATTCCTCAAAACCACTTTCCTCTCTCCTGCCTCCAGCTGCCCCGGAGTTCACTCGTCCTCCACTGTGTGCAGAAGAAGCTGCGCTGCGTCGAGCCCTGGAACACACAGATGGTGACCACAGCTCTTTGATCCAGGTTTACGAAGCGTTTATCCAAAGTGAGTTGCCCTCCCTTTTCCAGAATCCCAGAGTTTCCAGAAGGGGCAGACATATGCAGCCAATGGCAAATTTCTGTGCCTTGAGGAAAGAGGACCTCTGGCCAATGGTTGTGTTCTTTCTGGAGTTTGAAGGACTTCATAGCTGTCTCTTCTCTTCTAGGTGGAGAGGATGAAGCTTGGTGTCAGGCTCGAGGTCTAAATTGGGCAGCGTTGCACCAAGCCCGTAAACTTCGAGGAGAACTCCTAGAACTCATGCAGCGAATTGAACTTCCCTTGTCTCAACCAGCCTTTGGCTCTGAACAGAATCGCAGAGACCTTCAGAAAGCACTGGTGTCAGGATATTTCCTCAAAGTGAGGAGAAAGTATTGGGGTGAGGGTGATAACAGGAGCAAAAACAGGGGGGATAAATATCAGTATGTCACCTCTGAAATTACAGTCCAAGTGACCATTCAAAAGATTCCTTAGAAGCAGGGCAAGGTGGTGCATGCTTATAATCCTAGCACCTGGGAGGCTGAGATAGAAAGACTGTAAATTTGAATCCCAGCTAGTGGGGTCTATGCCTATAATTCTAGTACTTAGAAAGCTGAGGCAGGAGATTTGCCATGAGTTTAAGGCCAGGCTAGGCTATATAGCTCAAGACTAGCCTGAATTACATAAGGAAACCTGTCAAGAAAAGAAGAAAGAAAGAAAAAAAGAAAAGAGAGAGAAACGTTTCAGTCTCAACCTGGGCAACTTAGCAAGACCCTGTCTCAAAATAAAAGGGCTGGGGATGTAGCTTAGTGCAAAGGCCCTAGGTTCAATGTGAGGAACTGTAGTAAATATCATTTGATATGTTGGGGACTAGATAATGCCTAGAGGTAATTAACACTTTACTTTAAAACTCTTACCATCCTTACTAATTCTTTTTCAGTCCCATTTCTTCTACTCTGCCTTTTTTATTTGTTTATTCCTTCCATATTATCTTCTGAGGTGGCCCGAGACACAGACGGGACTGGAAATTACCTCCTCTTAACCCATAAGCACGTGGCCCAGCTGTCCTCATACTGCTGCTACAGAAACCGCCGTGCTCCAGCCAGACCACCCCAGTGGGTGCTGTATCACAGCTTCTCCATATCCAAAGACAACTGCCTCTCTATTGTTTCGGAGATTCAACCTGAGATGTGAGTTACTTTACCCCTCTTCACTGCCCACTGTTCCAGGGGCCAAAGATGGGGAGTTGGAGAGACATAGCAAAGAATCCTGAGGCTCTGTAGCAACATATGTCTTGAAGGCAGAGGGCTTGTGGAAGGGCTGGTGGAAAATGCTAGTTTGCTCCGAAGGAGAAGATGCAGAGCACCTAACTCTGACTCTCTCTGTTAGGCTGGTGGAGCTGGCGCCCCCCTACTTCCTGAGTAACTTGCCGCCCAGTGAGAGCAGAGACCTCCTGAACCAGCTGAGGAAAGGAATGGCAGATGCATCAGCAGAGGAAGAAAAGTCCTCTGCCCAGGAGCTCAGCGATGCCTGTACCCTGCAGTGACCTCCCTGCCTAGGGAATGGAGCCGAGCTCATCTCGTAGCGTGAGAGCTTCCTTCAGTCTGACACCTAAGCAGCCAGCCACATTTAGAAGCTCAAACATCAGGGTCAGATGTACAGCCTACAACCTAAGTCCCAAGAAACGGTAGGCTGAGCATGGTGGAAATGGAGTAAGCTACCGTCTACACAGCCTTAGCTTTCTCCTATTTATTGGTAAGGGACTAACATACTTTGCATTCCACCAACACACGCCAAACCCACCCTTGTACTCCCTTTTGGTCCATAAAAAGATTTTCCTGTGGTACCAAATTTTTATTTTGGTTCTGCAGCACCATACACAACACCCATGAGTCAGAGACAACACTATGTCAAAGATCCAAGACCAACTCCTGCAGCTATCGCCTGTTGTCTGGGTCCTACCTCTGCTCATGCCCCCGTGCTATCTCCAAGACATAGCTGTCACTACCACACAGTGTGAGTGGCCTGCCTACAGCTGGTCACTGCTCTGCCTGTCTTCCCTTTGTCACAGTGTCCCAGGCTCCAGGGGAGAAAGAATAGGGCTGGTAGAAGAACTACAAATTATTTTTTCATCTACTTTAAAACCTAGTCTTGGGCCCAGCAGGATGTCTCAGTGGTCTAAAGCACCTGCTTAGGAAAGCTTAGGTGGTTGCAGGGACCTCGGTTCAATCCCCAGCACCACATGCTGCGCCAGCCCTGCCCTCAGGGAAGGCTGAGCCTGCCATAAAAATAAATAAATAAACAAACAAACAAAAGTTCAGAAACAAGAAAAAAAAAAAAAAACTATTCTTTTCAACTCCCATTACCAAACTCAGCAGTGCTCCTTTATAAACATGAAGGCTAAAAATAAAATAAAATAACGGGCCAGGGAGATAGCTCAGTGGAATAAGTGCTTGCCTGGCAAGCACAGGGTCCTGAGTTCAATCCCTGGTACTGCAAAAAGAACAAAACAAAAAAACATGAAGGCTATCATAGCCACCACCTAACTCATCAGCAAGCTTCCCAGTAGCCTCTTGCCCATCTCTAAGTTAAAGTCTTTATTTATTTTTTTTTTGTCTTTTTTTGAGACAGGGTCTTGCTGTACAGTTCAGGCTGGCCTTGAGCTCAGTTCTGTAGCCCAGGCTGGTCTTGAACTCTCACCAATCCTCCTGCCTCAGCCTCCCGAGTGCTGGGATTACAGGCGTGAGCCACCACGCCTGGCTAAAAGTCTTTATTTTAATGTGTGTGTGTGTGTGTAGTGGTGGTGGTGATTCTTAGGACTAAGCCTAGGACCTTCACACTGAGCTATGCCTCAGCCCCTTTTAAAAAATATTTACCTTTGAAAAAAAATATTTACCTTTGAAATAGGATCTTGCTAAGTTACCCAAGCTAGGCTGGAACTTATGATCCTCCTGCCTCAGCCTCCCAGAGTGCTAGGATTACAAGTGTATGCCTGCACACTGGGATGCTGAAGTCTTTCTAAAAATTTCAGAAGCATCGCTCTTTGCTTCCCTTTTGGCTGGGTACTCCTTTCCCTTTGCTGCCCCTGGACTACTAACTTTGGTATTCCTCCATCATCTTGCACACTGTAAAAGGACTTGCAGAATCTTACAGAGACAAAGGTTCACACCTAGAACTCTGCTTTTCTTCTCAGAGTTTCTTCCCTTGAAGATTCTATCATTCTTATCATTCTTTTCTCCATTTCAGTGGATGTCATCAAATCCCCAGATATTCTTCCCTCTAGATAGTTTCACCTACAAAAGTAGTCATACTACAAACCTCACAGTTTTCCCTTCACCCACAGCACCATAGATTTCCTGATTCTCCACATATCCAATCTTGAAGTTACCTTTGATTCCTCAAGAGCTTGTCACTTCCTAAATATTTGCCAAATTCTGCCTACCCTGACTCCACTGGACCCATTAACTACTCCACTGTTTTCTCTTGCCCTTTCTTTGTCCCTCCAGAGCACCAGAGCTAAACTTTCTTTCTAGATCCCTCTTTCATCAGGCCTGGAAGCACCTGTCTGCTCTATAGCACAGGTGTACTGTGAAGTTCAAGTAGTCAGATGTCCCAGCAGACTAGACACATATGAACACATAAGACTCGGAATCAAGAAGGAATCCTTAATAATTGTTTTACAGTTGTGGGGCGAGATGCTAGGCAGGGACAACCCTCTGATCCCTGTCACGATGAGCCAGATTTCAAATCTGGCATTTCCTCTTACTCTGCTTCCTGGGCATCTTTCATCCCACCTTTGGTATATAGACCCAAAACAGCCCTGGCTACAGCCACCCCTTGCCCAGCAGTGTTGGCCTTGTAGCTTGACTCCGTAGCCTACTTGGGCAGAGACCTGGGAGGCCATGGGTTGGCCAACCACCCCCAAATCCACACACATACACACACACACACCTCATTAGCTACTGTCCTGCAGGTCCCGCCCTCTGGGGGGCTCTTGTCCCAGCATCTGTTTAAGAGCTCTTCAGTGAAAAATGGCGGGAAAAGCCTCATTGGATCGCGCTGGCATCTGCTCGGTGCTGGCCTGGATGCCGTCTGTGGCCAAGGGAGCCCTCGACGGTGTCACAAGTCCTGCTGCTGCTCATACTTCGGCCGCCAGAGTCCACGCGCTGGTGGCTGTGCCTTCCCCCATCCAGCAGCGCGGCTCACACCACCGAGGCCAGCCCGGACACGGAAGCTACTTTGTTGTCCTCTGCCCAGGGCTGCAGGTTCTGCAGCGCGAAGAGCGATGAGTTGTGCAGGCAGAGCGGGTCCGGAGGCAGCGGCGGCCGCAGGGGCCGTGGGAGCGCGTCCTGCTGCAGGTGCAGGAGCAGCCTACCCGCCCGGTGCCGCTCAGCCTCGCGCTCCTCCGCGGTCTGGCGCCTGGACGGGCAGAGTCGGGGTCAGGGAGTGGCTCCCGCTCACCTCCCCACCCGGGGACGGCCCCCACCAACACCTCTCCACCAGGTGCTGGCCGCTCCACCACCCAGCGCCCCGCGGTGCCTCACCGCCACTTGGTGCGCCGGTTCTGGAACCAGGTCTTGACCTGTGCGTCGGTCATGCGCAAGGCCTTGGCCAGCGCCGCCCTCTCGGCCGAGGCCAGGTACTTCTGGCGCAGAAAGCGTCGCTCCAACTCCAGCACCTGCGAGCGGGAAAAGGACGTGCGCGGCTTCTTCCGCTTTGGGGGCGTGCGGTTTTGGTACGGGTGACCGATGCGGCGCGTCCCAGAGAAGGGCGAGAGCGCAGCTGCGGGAGGAAGAGAGCGGGCAGGGTTTGCGGCTGCTCCGAGGTGTCGCCCCGCAGCAGCAGAGGCGCCGGGGGAAGGCGGGCCCCGCCGCTAGAGTGAGGCAGGGGAGACTCCCGCTCCACCCGGCCCTGCCCACAGCATGGGAGCAGGGATGGCAAGGCCGACGGCAACCCCCTGCCCATGGCCTCTGTCCGCGGGATCGAGAGATCTGATCGGGACAAGATCCCGGGTTTAATCTGGGAGAGGATCGAAAGGGTTCCGGGAGTTGGAGAGGAAAGATGCGTAGGCAGGGAAGGTTGGGACGCCGGAGGCGTCGAGCGACCTCACCCGTGAGCCGGTCTTTGGCAAAGCGGCGGCCGCTGTCCATCCAAGGGAAAGTGAGGCCCGCTAGGCCCCCGGCGCCGCCCAAACCCGAGGGCCCGGGCACCGCGGCGGCGCCCCCAGCGGGCGGCACGGGCAGCGGGCGGTGAGCCGGGACGCGGATCACGCCGCCCGGGCCCACTGCGGAGGTGCTGGGCAGCGGGGCCAGCGAACCCGCGGGGCCATAGCCCGACGCTCCGTGGAATCCTCCCGAGAACGCTGCACTCTCCCCTGGGCTCTGGCCCGCGCGACCCGGGCCCAGGCCGCCCCCCGTGGGTTCGGGGACGCTCAGGATCTGATCGATGCCGAAGCTGATTGGTTCGTGGTGCGGAAGGCTGTGCGGTGCCAGTACCCCGGGCTCCATGGGTCCGGGCCAGGGAGGATCGCCAGAGGGGCGGAGGCTGGGAAGGGAGCCCCGGCGGCTCGGGAACCCCGCGGCAGTGCGTTCCGGGCGGTGGCCTCAGGGGCCTACCGGGCTAGGCTCTGCCGGGCGCCGGGGTCCCGGGAACAGCAGCCTCCCGGTGCACCCGAAGCAGTTGCGCGGGTGCCCGCCCCTGCCGGGCGTCGGTGCAGGGACTCGCATCCCGAAGGAGTGGGCCGGCCGGGCCCCCGGAGCTCCTTCGCTGGGTCTGAAGGCAGATGGACGCTCGGCTGCGGGGCAGCTGCCCGGGTCCGGGGTGGAGAGGGCTGGCCGGCGAGGGCCGGGGCAGTGACTGACAGATCGGCCCCGGGTGGGCAGTGCGGGTTGGGGGTAGGGCAGGGGCGGGGCCGGGCCGTTAAAGGGGAACGGATGCCTGTTTGCGCTGAGCGGCTGCGGGGACGTGCGGGGCGGAGGCAGTGGAGGGCGAGAGCCTTTAGGAACCAGGCGGGGAACGGGAGGGGCGAGCCTGGGCGCTGAGTCAGCCGAGACTTAGCCTCGCCTGCAGCCTCACTGGCCTCAGCCTTCGGGCTGCCTCCGCCCGGCCAGCATCCTCGGCAGGTGCCTCCTCCCAGCCCCCACTCTCCACCTTCCGATGGGGTCCGCTGGCCAGCTCCTGGATTCGTTGTGGCCCGGACATAAGTGCCCTTTAAGTCCAAATCTCGTTGTGGCTTCCCGGCTGCGTAAGAAGTGGCAGGGAACGGCTACCCGCGACCCGGAGGCCCAAGGAAGAGGACAGGTGTGGGAAGGGCTGCAGGGCGCGTTTGGTGGGCGAGGGCGGAGACAATCGCCCCGGGCTCGGATGCTGAGGCACCTTCTGTCCTCTCCGGTAGGGTTCCCCAGCCCCGTCGGGCGCGCCAGTAGCAATTGGTGCCCTGTTTCCTAGAATTTCAATTTTTTGAAATAGTTGTAAATGGGACCTGAGGCTCAAGGCCGGCCAACTCAGTCGCGAAGTGCAAAATCCCATCGTAGAATGCGGCCCCTTTTCTGCACCTGGAGGTCCATTCTCACTACTCGCCCCCTCCAAGGTGGGAGGGCGAGATCGACCCAGGCAGCACGTGGAGCTCGAGGAGGCCTGGGGAGACCCCAGTTCCCCTTTTCCCCTAGATCCTGCACCCTATCCAATCCTCAGAAAGTGCGCCCGCCGCGAGCGTGTCAGAGAAGGGAGGTGGAGAAAGACTGAAGTCACTGGACAACCTTGTGACCTCTGGCCTTGAACCCTGGAACTGGGAGAGTGTGAACTCTTCGTCCTTCCCAGGAATGGGACCCGGGCCGCGCGGGCCCCCAGCCTTGGACCCGCCCCCGCCGCCACCCTGCCCGGTGCAGGCCGCCATAATCAGGTTAGCCGGGCCGGAATTACATTACCTTCCCCCGCCCGCCCCGGCCCTTGGGGGGGCCGTGGCGCCTCCGAGCCGGTGAACTGGGCGCGGAGAGGGGGGCGCCCCTGCCATCCTGCAGCGGGTGGGCACGGACCTGCGGCTCGGACGGCTCAGCAGGCCTCAAACATATCGCGGCCGAAAGACTCCGCCCCGCGGCGCCAGCCCTCGACCCTCACCCTTAGCCCATTCCAGACTCAGCTCCACCCTTCGAGTTTCCCGGGTGACCCGAAATGCTTCTAAGTGTACTAGATGGGGATCCCAGACTTGGTTCTTCCAACTGATTCTTCAGTTTCCCCTGGGAACGCCTGACCCCTCTTTCCTCCCCAGCAGATGGGCTGGCAGCCTGGCGCCTGGGGCAGGGTGAGAGGGTCTTTTTCCTCCTGGGAACCAGGAATGATATTTGGGCATGTGGGCAGGAAAATAGAAGAGAAAAAGTGGTCTCTGTCCTCAGCCTGAAGGAGAGAAACCATCGTGTGAGGGGATGGGGGACACCAATATCACTGTGATAATTTCCTCCACCTTGGTCACCTCTGTCAAGTAGTTTTTGCGGCCCTGCTCAGAGCCCCTTCTGAAAGCACACGGATGCTCTTACCGGTTTATTGGCTGTGTTTTCATCTTGGTGAAACTAAAGTACATTACCCCTCCCCACCCCTTCCCAGAACCCTTCACCCAAAGATTGGCTCTGTAGCAGAGGGAGTCTCCTTTAGAGATAGCACACGTTCACCGGAAGAGAAGAGCGAACCCAGGGGAGACAGCAAAGAAACAGCATCTGAGGACTGGCTGAACAGTGAGTTTGCCCGTCCCTTTCCCTGCTGTAGAGGGTAGCTGGGGTGAGAGCAGGAACCAGAGTGTTCAACCAAGCTGAATAAATCCTTCTCCAATGAAACAATGAGTATATCAATGAATGAGGAAAACACTGTGAAGACTGGCTTCCCATGCATCTGTACCTTTTGAAGTTAGCCAGCCCAGAAAGTACTGCATTCAGACATTGCCCGCCCACCTGCCCCACTGAGAATGGTCACAAACTCAGTAAGTAGTACAGACTGACGTTGTGGAAGAGTTTAAGGGAGAAAAAAGATACAAAAAACTTTTGAGATAGGGTCTTGATATGGAATTCAAGCTAGCCTTGAACTCCAAGGAATTCTGCTTCA
>PVJA010026314.1:0-29786 GCA_004027025.1 Myocastor coypus | reverse complement strand
AAAAAAAAGTTTTAGGGTAGTTTTGCAGATACCTTACAAAGACAGCATCATCAGCCTCCATATGTGAGAACCACTTCAGGCATTGTGGACTTTTGTGTGACTGGGATACCCGTGCCTCAGCAAATGAATCAACAGCAATCCATTATTGCATTAGTCATTTATTATTAAATGACTAGTGCTATTGGAATCTGGCACTGAGTTAGCTAGTTTGAAACATATTTTACACAGTCCATGGAATCCTTACTGAACTTTTCTTTAAAGCATGGGCTCCTATTCCCCTTTGATCAGTAACCTCACACTGGTCCTCTTGCACATCTCACCTCAATGTTAGGAGTGTGCTGGAACAACAGAAGCACCCTGGGTCAGGCCAAGTCCACGTTCCGTGTTCTCCCTGAGATTGGTTCCTATGCTTCAGCCCTTTAGCTTCCTTCAGCTCAAATGCCATTTTTTTTTTAATAGAAAAAAGAAGAAATAGGAGAAAGACAGCAAATGATGCTAACTGCTAACTCATACCTTAAGGTAGTTTGCACATACTTCCTTTACCCCCCCCCCCCGCCCAACATGTGTAAGGTTTTTGTGTGTGTGTGTGTGGTTCCTTTGTTTTATTCTGTGCTCATTGTAGTCTTTTTTAAAAAAAACTTTTTTATTGTTTTAAATTTTATTTTAAAGAGTAAAAATAGCTGAAACAAAGATAGAAAAAAACAGTAATAAGTAAGAGTACATATAGTACAGGATTTCAAAACAAGAAAAATTTAACAATGGTTGCATTACACATTTTCATTGTCAAATCAGTATAGATCAACAGACACAGGTATGTAAGACTGATCAAACAATTAAACATTAACACTTTCGATAAATATTAATTTTTTTAACTCTTCCAAATGCATTTTGTATTTAAGTCACTCTTCTAACAACAAAAAAATTATAGGGCTGGCGAATGCAGAAAATACAAGGTCCTGAGATTGATTCCTGATACTGCCTAAAATTTATTCTTTCTTTCTTTCTTTCTTTCTTTCTTTCTTTCTTTCTTTCTTTCTTTCTTTCTTCTTTTGAGTACGTTAAAGGCTTTGAGCTCCCGGAAGAGAGATCAGGGGCCAGAAGCAGGGCAGTGGGGAAAGGAGTCGGAGAAGAGGTGGGGGTCAGGAGAGCTGGGGGCCTTGGGCATCATGAGGGCGTGCATGTCACACACCCCGAGGGGACCCCAGGAAAGTGGAGTTGCAGAGGAGTGGAAGGTGTCAACGGGACTCTAGAACTCCAGGAACAAGGACTCTCTCCCTCTTCATCTGTCCTGACTGCAACTGGGTCCTGCCCAGCCCCGCCTCAGATTCCTTCCCTAAGGGAAGCAGGGCTGCTTACAGGTGGCTGTGATTATGCCTGGACAGTGGCGTGAGCTGGCCGGATTAACTTTGAACTTTGCTGAATATTTTATTTACAAATAAACAAATAAACATTGGGGATTTTTGGGTGCCCTGTGATTGTCCATATTCAGACCTCATGACCTTCAAGTTGTTCATCTGTTTAAATGATCTTTATTACTTTGGAAGATACGGGGTATTGAAAAGTGTCTAATGTGACAATGTCCTGATTCCAGGGTGTTTTTTTTTTCCCTTTCTGCTTCTTCCAGATGTCTCAGGTTTCCCATCAGCGCGTCAGTGATCCACAAATCGAGGCAGTGATGGATGCGCATTACCGTCAGGGGCACTTGGGAGGGGAAGTTCTGCACTGAGGTCTGCCCGTGCTTCCACCCCTGCAGACACTGAAGTCCAGAACAGAATGGCCTGCTGCAAAGGCTAGCAGAGAAGGGCCGGCTTTGTGGACTCGCCGGCTGAAGAGCACGCTCTGAGCTGCTTGGAATGATAGGAGACAAGCGGGTGACGCTGCGTAACTCCTTTCCTGTCTTGGCTTCCTGTGGGCTCAGTCCAGACGCAGCAGGAAGCCCTGGCCCTTCCTGTCACAGGAACTTAGAGGCCCGGATGTAACTGGAAGCAAGAACGGAACTCTTATCGTGGACAGCAGTGGCAAACATCTTCACTGGCCGAAATATGCAATGTTCATCTAAACAGCTAAGCTTTCACTGCTCATCTCTATTCATTCTGTACTGACAGCACCAAAAAGATTTTTGGGTCTGAGACAGATTTCGTGCCACTTCTTGCATTCAGCAAGCCCCAGGCTGCCTTTCCCTACTCCCACCCTGGGTGAGGACAGCCAAAGTCAGCTGGGAGCTTTACCCAAGCACAGGCTGCTTCCCCAGGCAGGAGCTGGAGGAGGAATTTCATCTGCTTAGAGAAGGGGATGAGGTACTTCTCGCACCTTCCCTACAGGAGAGCCTGGCGAACCTGCAAAGTCTAAACTAGGCTGTCCTGGGTCTCGGAGTCAATCGCCTTCAGCTTTGCTGCCCATATGTCTCCCTGGGCCGGGCCTTGTTGCCCACAGCAGAGGCAGGGTGCAAATCTGGAGTCAGGCAAATCTCTGAGTTCTCGAAGTGTGAACCGCTCTGAACTCTTTTCCTCGATTGCTCCCAGCTTGGTGTTCACAGACACTTTCCATGGGAAGAAAAGTGAGCATGCTCTCTCCTCAGTAGCGTGCACTCCTACATCACTTTATGTTCACAGAAATTTAATTTAAAGAAGCCAACTCTAAGGCTGGCCAGATAGCTCAGTGGACTAAAGCACATATTTCGGCAGATTCAGGGACTGGGGTTTGATCCCTGGGTGCCATGCAGGCTCTGCCCCTGGGGTGCACTGAGACTGATCCAGACTGGGAATGGTGGCACATGCCTGTAATCCCAGTGCCTGGGAGGCTGAACACAGGCGGATCACTACAAGTCCAGTCTGTGTAGTGAGACCATGTGGACCCTGTACTGAATACATTTATAAAAAGTCAACTCTGGCTTAAATTTCAATATTCCAATAAAACCACGCCCTTGACATTCATGTAATGATTTTGCAACCCAAATTCTTAATCATGACAACAACATCTTTCTTATTTATTGGTTAGATAAATAAATGGAAGCATAAAGCAGCTGACCCTTCTTGTTGCAAGTCAAGTTTTACTTCATCCTCCTCCCCCCAAATTTATCTGGCAGTTATGTAAGAAAGCACCAGTATGTTGCAGACTGGTCCAGCGTCATGGTTTAGCTAAGATAAATGTCTCATGTGTGGACTGCGGTGGGCGGTGGGGTCTCTGTGATTCCAAGTGGATTAGTGCATGGATGGATGGAGCCCATGGCCAAACTGCTGTGCAGAGATGGGGCCTGGTGGGGGCTCGTGCCTGGGGGTGACCTGCCTTGGTTCTTCTGGGTCAGCTTCTCAGCTGTCTCAGGTTAAGCCGCTTTCCTCCTCCACGGCCTTGTCATTTCTGCCTCGAGACCAGCCAGCCAGAGACTGAGTCACACAGACCTCTCCTCCTATGTTACGGATGGTGGATGTTCTGTCCCAGCCCCAGCAAAGTAGCTGACACCGTCGGGAGGGTCAGTGTATTCCTGAGAACGGACTCAGAACTATGGAGAAAATAAAAATGAGCAGGAGGGCGGAAGGGCAGCAAAGTAAAGGAGAAGATTCGCAGGCCGAGTGCAGGGCGTGGGGGCGGGTGGGGGTGGTCCGCTGGGGGCGGAGCTTGTCTTGGGGTCCCAAGCGTGGAGCCTAATCCCACAGCTAAACAAATAGCACCCAGATGCCCACGCAAAGAGGCAGAGGAGTGCAAGAGGCGAGGGTGGGCTGTGAAAGGAAAAGGCTTTTCATTTTAGGGTCAGAATGTCCTCTTCTAAAGAAAAATGTTCAGCCAAAAGGAAGTTGGTGACAGTACAGTGGTTAGATGAATTGCTGGTTTTAAAGAAATGACAGATGTATAAAAGCTTATCTAACAATCTTATGAAGCTCTGTATCAAAGATACAGTTTTGTATTTGCAAGACACTTTCATTGATAGCGCTGCTAAATAGAATCAAAATTTCCATCTCTAATTCACAGTTCAAACAATATTTGTCCCTGAAAATGCCATAGAAGGTTATGGCTCTATATTGTCAGTTTACAAAAGATACAATAAAAAATGGAAAAGCAAACCCAAAGGGAAAAAAAAATGGAAAAATAATTTCACGGACATCAGTGGTGGATCTAGATTTCATGGGCTTTGAAGCTTTATAGTTTGTACCCTCAATTTTAGGGAGAAGGAAAGAAATGAAAACAAAAATGCAGTTAAAGGGACTTAAGGGGGAGCTAGATATGTGTGTTTGAGAGCCCCTAAAACTCAAGCACAGGAGAGTTGGGCTCAGGCAGATGTAGATGTTCTGAGAGTATAATTTATTCCAAAAGGTAGAGTCTTAGAGTGCTCAGTTGCCTGGAGCCTGGAAAGAGCCAGAACTCCAGAAGGCAGAGCTGTCCCATCCTTGGTGGCCTGTGTTCTTAGGCTGCCAGTGCTCAGGTGTAGTGACCAGCAGGCAGCTGTACCCTGCTGCTGCAGGTGGAGTGCCGCTCAGCACCATGGTGACAGGACAGAAGGAGGGAAGGGCACTTGATAATTCTACCTTGTCTCTGCATGAAATGCCATGGAGCAAAGCACAGTTGTGCCACCAGGGGTCAGAGGTACGAGATAATGTTACACATTTTCAAAAGGGTTTGCAACATGCAATTTCACTACACGAACAAACCTTACTTTCGGCAGTTTAAGAGAACAGTGGAGGTTTGTTCCATCGCCTGCGTACTCTCTCTCTTTTCATTTATATAATTTTCATTTCAGCTTCATTGATTTTCAGGATTTTCTAAACACTTTCCAATAAACAGGCATTCATTTTATAAGTAGGAAAATTTATTTTATTATTAAAACAATAGGGGAAAGGAAGATAAGTGTCAAAATCTATTAGCCTATAATTAGTGAAGGATAATTATTTTAGTGAAATGGTATGAATGAATATATGCAGAATGCATAGTTAATTAGCTCTTAACATCCTCCAAGGAGAACCGTGCTGCCCCATCTTCTGTGCAAGTGAAACCCTTCTCACATACACAAAGCACTGCATTCCCAGTGAAGACAATACAACTGCCCTATTTTTATTGCTGCTCCTTTGAGATAAAAATACATCTTTCTCTTAGCTGCTGGAAACCCTGCAGGGTAGGTAGGGCAGACTACACCTGGGTCTGTTCTGCTGTCTACTGCTGTATTTCCACACTTGCATTCTCCTGCAGGAGAGGTTTCCAATTGACAGCCTGAATTTCAAATATCGGTGTTTATACCAAATTACCTTAGCTTTACACTCAGCAATCTGTGACACAAAGTTTTGGCTTTGGTGGCTTATTTTATTTTATTTTTATTATTTTTTTTTTTTAGAATTTTTTATTTTATTTTATTTCTTTTTTCTTGTTTCAGAACCTTTGTTTGTTTATTCACTCATCTTTATGGCAGGTTCAGCCTGCCCCAAGGGCAGGGCTGGCGTAGCATGTGGTGCCGGAGATTGAACTGTGGTCCCTGAAGCCGCCCAAGCTTTCCCAAGCAGGCGCTTTAGACCACTGAGTCATCCCGCTGGGCCCCTGGTGGCTTATTTTAGAAAACTAAAATCACAGGTGGTTTCCGATTGCCCAGTATTTGCCAAGAAGAATTCTGAGTGAATAAATAAACATGCAATATTTATATCTGAGTTACATTTTCTTCACTTAAAAGTCTAACTGGTCACTAATGTTTGTGTCTTTAGCAAAGAGAGACAGATGTAGACTGCTAAAGTAGGTAATGAGGGATGTTTATTTTAAAAATAAAGCAAACAGATTTAAAGAAGATGTTTGGAAACTAAAATATTTATTAAATATCAAATATTAGAATACAAAGCAACTTTCAAGGCTTATTTCATATGATCAAAGAAAAGTCATGAAATGCGATGCAACATGTACTCTTTCAATTTCTTTCTTTTTTGTGTGTGCTGGGTGTAGCATCCGACCATGCAGCTTGCACTCGTAGTGACCCTCCTGTTTTGAGCCTCCCCAGCATGTGGCTCATGGGTGTGAGCCACCACACTGGGTCTCAGTGGCTTGCTGAGTTTGCCTATGGTTGAGGCTGGCATGGCATGTGGCACTGCGAATTGAACCCCGGTCCTTGCACCTGCCTAAGCAGGTGCTTAGTCTGTTGTGCCATCTTGCTGGCCCTATTCTCTTTCTCATATTGTTATTCTATCAAAAACTATAAAAATTTATAGCTTATCAAGAAGATTTAAAAACAGAATTACATCTATGAACAAAAATTGACAATTAAATTCTAATTGCTTTCACGAGGTAACATACAATGAATAATCAAACATTAAATATAAATGTAAAAAAATAGAAATAATAATAAAATGTTACATTTTATACTGTGGAAAGTTCTCTTGAATTATGAAAGGAAAATAGTAAATATTAGATAACTGGATGAAAATCTAAATTGGCAGAGTATCTAGTGGACATGTGTGGCCCTCTAAATTAAGGTTAATTATAGCTACACAGAATTGAAAATTCAGCTTTTTATTCACAGTTCAAGAAAGTGTTTTTGTCATCGCAGATTTCTGATCTACACTGTCAGTTTCTAAAAGATGAGATAAAACTGGTCAACAAGCAAAGCCAAGATGCTCCCAAGTCATATTTACTTTGGAAACTGGTTCCAGTCATAATAAATATTACTTTTGCATCAGCAAAGCTTGGCAAGGGAAGCACAACATGTTTTCTCCCTGGGATTAGTGAATCCTCATTCTTACCATCAACTATGAATCACCATAGTATTTTTAAAAGTAAAACAACAATCTTTGTTTAGCACTATATTTTGAAATACCAATATGCCTTTTATTTAAATCTTCTCAGGGTGGGATTAGTCCAGAGAATCTTTTTCCTAGAAATAGAAGTTCATATGCAAAATGATAAAAGTAGAGTTTTTAAGAAAGTTTTGTTTATGGTAGCAAAAGAAGAAAATAGAGCAGAGAAGGGCAGAGGGAGGAGGAAGGAGAGGAGGAGACAAAGGAGTAGTCACTCATCAGGAGTGGGACATGCATACAGTACCTATGTGTCTCATGACACTCCCATTATGGGTGCCTTGCTGCCACAAAAAGCAGTAAGTTCAAATGTCACCTTTGTTTGGTTCAGGGAACTGAACTCAGGGCCTTTTGTTTGCCCGGCAGGCACTGTGGTGCTCAGCTGTGTTCTCAGCTGAAGTTCAATTCAACAGAGATATAAGTGGGAGATAGAGATTCGTCAGGCATACAGCCTATCTTGCATAGCTGTATCTGTTAATCCGAGCAACAGATTTGATGATGAAAATAGATGATATACCCATCACCGTTGGTCAGATAGTCTTGTTTTCAAATTCTGTAATGTGTGCGTGGTGGTATGTTACCTTGTTTCTGTCTTGACTTTTGTTTTACTTGCTCTTGTTTTTACTCTTCAAAATAAAGGAAATTATACTAAAAGAAAAAAAAAAGAAAGATAAAGAGTCAGAAAAGAATGTGTGATGCAAGTTTAGGTTTTGCAAACCAGTCACAAGTGAATATATACACAAATATGTGCACACACATATGTACCAACATACATGGATGCATGTGTATGATTATCTGAACATGAAAGAAAGATGTAGTGCTCATTCTGCCAGCCCACCATGGAGGTGCAGATGGAGAGTAGCTGGGAAGGTCAGGAAAACTAGTCATGCCAGCATGGAAGAGAGTATAGGGCTTTCTCCTTCATGTGTCCTGGAGGAATATGCATGGCAAACACAAGGGTAAAGAGTAAAGACCCAGAAGTCTAAGGCACATTGCTCATTTAAATCAGCCAAACAACATTGTTCCTGATGGATGTTGTTTAAATGTTTCATTGACATTTCGGCTCCATTTTTTCTTGTTTATGTAAAGTATTGCTCCACATATTTAAGCAAAACAGTAATTTTACTTTTAGTAACACATTTGGCGGGACTAAAATATTACAGCAGGGATGTATGATAGATGGCATGGTTGAAAAGTACAGTGAATGCTTTATTTTTGAAAAAAAGTTGTTATAGTAAGATACACATTGTCATTAGCCACCCCCCTAACACTCCCTAACTCCAAACACAATTATCACTTCATTCCTGTCACTTTCTGAAGAGCTCTAGAGTTTTCTCTGGGGCCTTCCTGTGGCTGCCTTGACATCCCAAGTTGATTTAAAGTATTTACAATGCTTTCTGTCTAATAGAAATGTTATGTATGTCCATGCCTATTTAACTCACTGGCCCCGGCATCCTGCAACTCCTGGCTCAGCCTGTGGTGGTTAAAACTACAGCAAAAGGAAACATTTTACATCAGTTCAGGCCATCCAGGCTGGCAGAATGATCTGCAGGCACTCAGTTCCTCTGGTTTAACAACAAAATGAATTTTTCTCATAGTTTATGTGACTTACTGTTTTTCCTTGTCTCTAGTATTTCATATCAAATTTTCTTCTGATGCAAATGCTCGGAGTCTAAGCCACCTGCTTTATGTAGAGTGATGGCAGGTGATGTCTTTTCGCCTTGCCTTTCAGGCTAATGGAGCCCCCACCATGGTGTTGGAGTGTGTTCTTGCCCATTGTGCAATGCTAACGCAGTTTATAAATTTCAGCGGACTTTGTACTCTGTCTTCCTCATTTACCTTCAGAATTTTAAATTCCTCTACAGTAGTGATTGTCTTTTATACTCAAATGATATAATATGCATGTGTGCACTCAGGTATGTAGCCAATAAGGGAATACTCTGTTCTTCCATGACAGGTAAGCCTGTCTTGCCTTATAGACACAGGTTTATTTAGAAAATTCTCAGTGAGCCTCATTAATGAAAGCAGATGATTATAAAACAATCTAAGACCAGCAGAAAGTTGTGTTATTTCACCATGAAGGAAGCAGGCAAAGACTGTTTAACTAGCACTGACCCTCTAGGCTTAGAGCACACGACTTGATCACATGATCACTGTGCTGCTCACATTTTGTAGGGTCCTGCAACCACTGGTGAATCCTAAATGGGTGCCTTGTGGTTTATAGTAATCTGGTGTCTCAGTTACTCTTCTCTTGTTGCTGTGACAAGCACAAGACATTCAGAATTATGGGAGGAAAGGTTTATTTAGTTCACAGTTAGTGGAGGTTTCAGTCCACACTCAGCTGAATTCAAGGCAGAGAGGCACATGGCAGAGGGCAGCAGATCATGGCAATGGAAAACAGCAGAGAGCTCAGGGAGGGGCAGGGGCAGAGGCTTCTAGCCAGCCTTCTCCCCTCCTTAGGATGTATGCAAATCACCCACTGGGGCACACACAGCACTCATGCCCATAATCCCCCCACTGTATCATGAATTACTCACAAGCTCCAGAAGCCGCCCCACAACTTCAGGAGCTTTGGTGGGGGGGCACCTGGATGCTGACCTGGACATCTGTCTAGATCCTGTACAGCTAGTGTGTCTTTTCTTGCTGAGTAATCTGTCCCTCCTTTCCAGTGTCTTGGTTCAAGCTATCTGAGCATATTCACAGTGTTCTGCAACTTTGGTCAGAAAGGAGCAAATAGATACCCCTCGGAACACATAAGCATGCTCTACAATAGCAGTTGCAAGCTAGTGTTGTGCTAGAAAACTTATTTCTTTGAAAAACATTGATATCGTTATTTAAATCTGTTATGATTCAATAAGAAAAAACATGAATGCAGCCCTCCAACTTTATCAGATTGGGCATTGTAGCAGTGCTCACACTTGTAGACTTACACATACTATGCGTAGCTGAAAGAAATATTAAGGGCATCACATGACATAATAACAACGTTGGTAATGCTAGTACAAAAATCAAAATGACCCTGTGTATAAGAGAACATTATTTTCCTTCTCAAGAAAAAGCAAAAATAAAGAAACCACTACTGAGTTAAGTATCTCTTTCTGTCTCTCAGGGATTGGCTGGGAACCCAAAGGCAGAGTTTTCAGCAAGGGAATGGCATATGTAGTTGCTTTGTCAATGGAAGTGTAATAGGGAGAGACGGATGTCAGAAGATTCAACAAGAGGGATGTCGAGCCACTTGATATCCTACATAATCCGGTGCCCAGTGAGACATACAGTCAAACTCCTAGGGTGCCCTTTCTCAGTGGGATGACACTGAGTGGGCAAGGACAGCACACACTGGGACTTCCGATGACAGTGCCCAGTTAACCCAGAGCACTCGGTTCTGCAGAAAGCACCCCTCTCCTCTGCTGTGTGAAGTGTAATCCTTCAGAGCAATCACAGCAGGCACGATTGATGCTGACTCGAAGGTCACTGAAGAGCCCAGTGAATGCTGGGTGTCCACAAGCTGCGGCTATGGGGAGAGTGGATCCATTTTTTGCAAATGGTGCAGGGGTGACCCTACTCCTAGGACAGAATGCTACTCCCCAGTGATGCGAGGGACTGAAGCAAACATTTATGACATGTAGGGCCCGTTATCATTCTGGGTACCAAGAAACACTCTAGTGGTGTCCCACGGGGAGGTGATGGATGAGGGTACCAATAGGGTCTCAAAAAAGAAGTCAACCTCTGGGCTCCATGCAATGTCCCCATTTCTGTGGCAGAAATTGACCGGTTTCAGCCTGTAGTACCCACGCTGGGTGGCCGAAGGCAGAGACTTAGTGGCAGCTCACAGACACTATCCTAACCCTAATGGCACCCAAGGTTTAGGGATGAAGTAATAAATGAAAGAGATAAGACTGCAGGAGCATGCAGGCCAGGCTTAACGAATTATACAATGGGTTGCCTCAGTTTCCTCACATACAATGTGTAGAATAGGTAAACCCAAAAGTAAGTTGAGGTCTTGAAAAACCAATATACAAACATGTAGTAACCTACTATAATAGAAAAATCTTCAGTATTCAAATTTGAGAAGAGAATGAAGGAAACAAAAGATGACAAAAATCCCTGCATTATTTAAAATAATCATGTTAGAATAAATTTATTAATCTATTACTAGTTTTATTTTAATCTGGGTCAGATACACATTTTAACAGTGTATTGGAAAACACCATTTTAGAAAATACTGATGATCAAGGGTCTAACTGGACTTGCTTTACATGTGAATTAGAGAAGAATTTCTCCACAACACCAATGATCACATTTGTTTTAGCATTTCTTTCAAAACAAGATCAGTTTAGAAGATCATTTAAAAATTTGTTATGCAAATGTTTGATCCATTTGACTTTGTTATTTAGGAAAACTGAAATATAGGAATAGATGATTATTTTTTAAATAAGATAAATAGTAAATGTTTCAAGATCCCTATTGTGACCTAGCATGTAATAGTGAAGCAAACACCCCAGGGTGCTAAGAGGCGTGTTCCCAGTTGTTGCTATGGGGGACAATACAAGTGAAATGGGTTTCACCTGGACACGTCAGTCAGGCCAGAGTGGGGACACATGCTAGGAGCGGCTGCTGGCCGCCCCGGCCTTTCTGGACCTGTTTCCAGCTGTCCCTGCCATAGTCCCTGTGGTTCCAGTTTGACAGATCTCCTTTCTCTGTCGCCACACTTTGGATTGGCTTCCGCATACAATGGGGAAGGCTGTTGCATAGCCACTTTCCCTGCCTCAGCAGAGACTCTGTCATGCCCTGTCCCCACCTGAGCATTTCTGATACCTCATTTCTTTTCCTGTCACATGGATCTCACTTTGAACACCAACAGTCATTTTCAAAAGCACCCCCTAGGTGTTCTTAAGAAATAGCTAATGTGGCGACAGCAATTCTAACCTCAGAATTATTTCAAGGCATGCTGATAAAGCCTCCACTGTGGAAAAGTGGCTGTGAGGGTCTGAGGGGTGAGCTTACGAGCAGCATTGAATGCAGGAGCGTCAGAGTGAAACTACTACAGAAATGGCAAAATTATCTTGGTTGTTTCAGCAGAAATGTGGGGCCCTGGCTGGCCCTCCCAAGCGAGCACACTGCATTGCCCCTGTGGCCACTTCCTGTTTACTGTGTAGAGTGAGTTGGTGGACATCTTTGTGCAAGCCCCAAGGATGATGTGGAAGACTGACATGCCCCACAAGACCTTGTTTTTGGCTCTCATCTAACGGCGCAGACAAAGCCACGTTTCTACCTGACGTGGCATTAGGACACTTTGTCCCTGATAAGCAATTGTCACTTGGGCTCCGAAATCATTTGAAGCCAATAACCATGTGAAGCTGCCAAAGAGAAATAACAAGCAATTACACTTGTACTGAAAGACACGGAGAAATTATGATAAAAACCCAATAAATCATCTCTTTAAATTCAAATTAAAAGCCAGTGCCCCAAAGAATCATCTAAGTCTCCTTTAAATTTGTCATAGAAGTAATCTATGATTTTTAAATATTTGAAAGAGTTTAATTTTAAAATTCACTTTATAACCACATTGCCTGAACTCTGCATATGTGAAGATGACACAAGGCTATGAAAAAATTATTGTCATTCACCCTCACAGAATTGGATTTAGGCTATGTGATAGAGATGCATATTTTCTTTTTCAAAATAAAACCACCATTTTCAGCTTATGTTTGTATGAAATTAATTCAAAGAGACATATTTCCTATACCTGCAAATGCAGGGCTGCTGGGATCTTGAAGGGTCATTAAAACAACCTCCTCATCTTATGTTCTTGAGACAATAAAGTCCCTGGAGAACTGTCAGTTCCTCAGAAACATGGCTTCCTCTCTAGCAAGGCACTAGGATTTCTGCCTTTATATTAGCACAGTGCAGACATAGAGTCTCCTGGGTAAAATGTGAAGAAGAGAGAATCATAGCAACTTGTCGAAATCATTCTCGGGCTTCTGGGAACTTGTAATTATTTTATTGTTCCAGTCACAACCTCTGTAGGGCCTCAGTCATATTACACACTACCCTGTAGGTGAGCATTAAAAGATGAAGCTGTGTATGTGTTCTCAATATGGTAGAAAATTCTGGAAGTGTAAATATAAGTGTTTCTCTTTTGTTTTACCTCTTTTCTGGATTTCTCAGCTATCATTAGTCAGGGTTCATTAAGGGCTAGAGATGGCAGAGCTTTCCCACATAAAACACATGGGGGACCACAGCTCTATGGGCTTACTAGGGAGTCTGAACTGCCGTACATTGGAGACAGTTAGCAAGGAGGCTGTTGGTAGATGCCCCAAAATCTAGAAGCACAGCATTTACCTGTTGAACCTGATCCCAGGGTGAGTCTGGGTCAAACTTCATCTGGCTGGGGCAGAGCTTAAGTCTAAATCCAAGGGACCATGGAGCAAGTAGAAGCAGCCTTTGTGGAGATGCAACTGGTGTCTGAAGCCCTGTCTCCAAATCAGTCGCATCTGGGTGCACTGGTGTCGGGCTGGCTCTGAAGGCTCTGAAAGCATGCATGAGTGCCCAGGAGGAATTATTACAGATGGTGAAGCTGATCCAAACTTCCTCAAAGAATGAACTAGGTAGGAAGAAAAGCCTGAAGGGAGGAAGGAAAGAAGGTAATCTTATCGCTCCTTTTATAAGAGAGAAAATGTGAGTCATTAGAGGCTAAGCATGACCTGCCCAAGTCTCCAGACGCACAGCTGGAATCTGAGTCCAGTGCTGTCAAGGCCCAGACAGGTGCAACCAGGAGCCTTGGCTGACATGCAAGTGTGCAGGGCAGGACTGGTCAGGACTCCACCACAGGGACAGAGCCGGGTGGTGCAGCATAACACCACCCACAGCATTTATTGTTCAAAAAAGTAAGGTGAGAAAGTCTTTCCTTTAAAATCTAAAGGACATGTCTGCAGGGCACCGGCACTGCCCGGATATCAGCTCTTCCCTCCCCTCATCCCTGTAGAGGGGCAGCACCCTTTCTTCCTGAGCATCTCCAACATACAGCAAAAGACAGTGTAGCCTAAAGGGATGAGAAAGCCAATGCTGAAACTCAGAACGAAAGTCCCGCTCGCGGAAGGGTCAGAAAAATGCCAAGGAATAACTTTAACTAAAAGAAAGGAAGAGTTGGCAAGTGATTTCTCCTTTCTTTGATGAAAGAAATCAACATGAAAAAATATGCAGAGGAAGAGACACACCTTCCATGTTGATGGACAAAAAATGTCAGTGTTGTCCAGACAGCGACTCTGTTCCAGTTTGATCCTTACTAAAATTTCAGTAGGAGCTTGCATCAAGAAATTATCAAGCAAATTTATGTGGAGATGCAGCATACATAAAAACTGGAAAAAGGCAAAATGAAGTAATACAAATTTTTGGCTATCAAGATGGTACCTATAGACATATGAACAAATGGAACAGAATTGGAAGTCTAGAAATAAATATTTATATTTATAGTCAAAATTTTTTTTCTGACAAAAGAGACAAAAATATTTCCTGAGGGAAGGAGAATCTGTTCTACAGATGGTGTCGGGACAACTGGACAGACATTTGCGGGGGTGGGTTGTGCTGCTCACCACCCACAGCATTAGCTCAGAGCAGATCCCAGACCTAAGTGGAGTCACTCAAATAATGAAACAAGCAGAAGAAAATGTGAGAGAAAATCACAGATACTGAGTGACACAATAATGTCTTACGTATAACACTAAATTATAGCTCATAAGAGGAAAAAAGGATACATTGAAGCCCACCAATAATGAAGACTCTCATCTCTCTCTTTTTTTTTTTTTTTTTTTTTTTTTTTTTTTTTTTGTACCAGGTATTGAACTCTTAGGACCTTGCACTTGCCAGGCAAGTGCTTATTCTATTGAACTCTCTCCCTGGCCCCTAAAGTTCTCATCTTGTATTTAAAAAATAACCATGAAGAAAACTAGGAGATAGGCAGAACGTAGAGAGAAAATGTCGGTTATTTGGTAAAGAATTTGCGTGAACATTTACAATGCTAAAAGATGAGCCAATCAAAGAGATCTCAAGTCAGCCAAGCAGAAGATGCTATGCTGATGACCAGGAGGGCATAAAGCGATGCTCGACAGTTTTAGCCATTAGTAATGGGCCAATTAAAAGCACAACAAGGTAGCTCTTTCTGTCTGTGAGAATGGCTAGCAGGAATGAGATGGACACATGCCAGCGGATTACGGAGGACTGACTACCTATGCATGAATTCCTCCAGAAATGAAAATGGGTGCTGCTACTCTGCAGACAGGCTGGTGATTTCTCAGATGCTTGACTTGGAATTTATCATGTGGTCCAGCTCTTCACTGCCAGGTGTATGTGCGTGAGAATGAAAAACACAAGTCCTGGTTACATGGGCTCACACGTGAATGCTCCTAGCCCACTAATTACATACCTCCAGTATGGCAATAGTATGAACATTCATCAGATAGCCAAACGGTGCCTGTATATCCATGAAGCAGAGCACTACGAGGCAATGTTAGAACAACAATCAACCTTCATGTCCTAGGACACGTATGAATCTCACAGGAGCTGTGCTAGGGAAGAAAGGGAGACAGAAGAAAACATGATGTATATGATTCCACTGACATGAACTGTCCAAAGAAGAGAAATTTATGGGCACAGAAAAAAAACAAAAAACAAAAAACAGTGGCTTCCTGGACCTGAGGGTGGGAGCAGGAGTAGCCTCATGGGGCCCAAGGAAGACAGATGACATCTATCTAAGGTGGATTTGCTGGCGATTGTTTTAGCATGTGGTAAAGTTGCTAAAGATCTGTACATTATGCAGGTGAGATCAGTGAGTTTTGTGATATGTAAAGCATTCACCAGAATGGATGTTAAGGAAAGTTACAAGTGCTTTGTGCTAAATAAAGACAGACACTAACGGTGTGGTCTGTGTGCTGCAGCGCGTGGGCGTGCTTGGACGCAGTGGTCTGGGAAGACCAGACGTGATAACTGCAATGCACTTGGTGGCTGCAGCTTCACTTCCCGTGTTTCTAGTATTTTAATAAGTGAAGAGATTATTTCTCTACCTGGTAAGGCTGAGTTCAGAATGACAAATTCGTGAAAAAAAAATGATGGTTGATAGGAGGTCATTTCTGAATTACTATTAAATGCATCAGTACAGAAAAAGCCCTATCTAAGAATAATAGGTAATAAATTTTAGGAAATTCATGATCCCTTTTAGTAAGTTACAGAACTATCAGTTTGTTGCTGGAAACCTTTACGCCTAGAAAATATCAATGTCCTGCCAACAGAAAATAAAATAAAACCAGGACATTTACTTTGTAACTTGAAAGCAAGACTATGAAAAATGATAAGGGAATTCCATGCATTCTGAACTTAGGAAGGAGTCAGGATCAGGGTTGAATGACAGTAACTCACTACAGTGGTTACGACAGACCCTGGGTTGCTCCTAGCCTGGCAACAGTGCTGGTTTATGGGCACAGAACCTGCGTGGTCGGTCTCTCGGGCCAGTGCTCAGATGGGCCAGGCTGGATGTCACACCCAGCTCTTGCCATCTTGATCATAATCATTTCTCAGCAGGGGCCTGGGAACTGCAAATGAAACAGCTGCCATCAGAGGGAAGGCAGTGTCTGAACTGTCACAGTACCAGAAGATCTCTACCTTCCTGTGGCTCCTGGACTGAAATGCTGGCTCCCTGCATCCTTGGGGTAAACAAAAGGTGGTATCTTTAAAGAGATTTATACCACCTCCTACCTGGCACTATCGTTTCTTTCAGTCTACGGATTCTGAGAAAGTGTTGGAGTATGACAGGTTATTTCTCAGTCAAAAGACCTTGTGCAGGTTGACTCCAGCGCCCAGGTGTCACTACACCTGCTCCCCACAGGGGGGCGCAGCGAGGGTCGCACCTGCCAGCCTCACCCGCAGGCAGTAGGAGGAGGAACATCTCAGCCTTGGGTCACACTGCCCTGCGGGAGGCAACTCTGCTCACAGTTGACACTTCCTATAGAGAAGCGGGAGGAGGGAGAGGTGTCAGACGGGGTAAGTGGTTCCTATTTGAAAGCTAAAATCCATAAATTATGCTATATTAAACGCACTTGTGAAAGCAAGCTGGCGGTATCTGGGAAGTATGGTCTAGCTTCTGGAGACTTGCATGAAGGCTAACAAAAGCTCTTTGGAAACACAGAAAGATTTCGACAGCCCATGTTGTCCACAAAGTAGAGAAAGTTGGCCTCTTCCTTGAAAGCAACACTGCTTCCTTGTTTCTGGGTTTCCCCATCTTTAACGTCAATGTTCTGTCATTCTTTCCCCTTCAGAGGGACTCTACAATTGCAGTATGCCCACAGTGTCTTTACACACACACACACACACACACACACACACACACACACACACACACACACGGACCCCGGCACACTTGGTGCGGCGGAGACGCCATGCCCTTGTGAGCGGAGGGCGCAGGTGCGGATGACCTGTGTCTCCCATGGGCAGCAGATGCCTCAGGAGAATGGACGTACTTGCGGGCAGATGTCTGACGCCCTTGCCCATCCCACAGGAGGCTCTGTGCTGTAGCTCCTCATCAGCACGCTTCCTGACAAGTGTGTAGCTTCTTTTCAGGTTGGGCCTAAGCTCTCGTGTGAAACACAGATTTAAGCATTGTGTTGGTATTTGACCCTGTGTCAATTATAAGCTTTTTGATTTTTCAAAGGATGAAGGCTGGACCTTAAGCAGAGCCGGTGTAGATGGCACAGACCAGACTGAAGTCGAGGATCAGTGAGGCAGGGGGCTCTCATCATTTTTTTTTTTAAATGTATTTGGAATAGGGCTTCACTATGCAGCTTGGACTTATAACGATCCTCCTGCCTCAGCCTCCCAGTACTGGGATTACAGGCTGGTGTGCCACCATGCCCGATCTGGGTGGCAAGTTCAGCAGGCCTGGGGGCTGGACCTGCTTGGCATATAGTGCCAGAGATTGAACCTGGGTTCAATCTTGTGCTTTCCAGGCAGGCTTAGTCCACTGAACTATCTTGTCAGCTGGGCAGGGGCTCTGCACATCACCACCATCATATTCCATAGGGAGGCCTTGGTCACAGGATCACTTCTTAAAGCCCAGCTCAGAGGTCACCTTCTGCAGGGTGTTGTCCCTGCCCTCCCCAGCTCTGGCCATTGCATTCTTTCCTGAGCTGTCTCCACATCAGTGCACCTTGGGGATTCTTATTTTGTTTTTCCCACTAACAATGTGCCACTTTTCAAGCCTAGATCCTCCCTGGGGAGCTGGCACCAAGGCTCAGGGGAATGCTGCTGTTCAAAGGCCCATTGGTGGAGGCCCCTGCGATTTGCCTTTCTGCATGGACTCCAAAGACCTTCATTATTAGATAATTTGCCTTTGATGTTTAAAACAGCGTATTGGTAAGAAGGGTTTAAACAATGGCTCAATGAGGGTGAGACAGGTATGCAGATATTCTGACACTGTTTGGGATTTATCTCTAACGTATGTCACCATGTCTTCCATTTTGTAGATGTCTACTAATTATTGCGAATGTTCCTACATTTGTCTTCTAGGGCTATGTGACTGGACCACAAAATGTCTGGCTTCAGAATATTAAACTTCATTATTTCACAGCTCTGGGACATGGAAGTCAGAAATCAAGACATCAGAGGCTTGCTCTCTCTGAAACCCCCATGGGAGAGCCTCTCCTTGCTCTACCCGGTATCTGGTGACTGCTAAGAATCTGTGGCCTTTCTTGGTTTCACATCCCACTCTGCGTCCACCACCAGCACATGCTGGCCACCTGCCTTCATGGCTGTCCCCTCCTGAGCTCCCAGTTACATTGGATGAGGGACTCCTCCTCCTCACCATGCTCTCCCCTTTACATAGATAGCTCATGTCTGAGAGACCCTATTTCCAAATAAGGTCACATTCACAGGCAGCAGCGGCTGGGATTTCACATGCTTTTCCTTGGAGAACGTCATGTGACACAGGCTTGGCTCAGTCTTCAGTAATTTTACTTATATTTTCTTATATACAGTATTCTCTAAAATGTTTCTTGCCTGCAGAAATGAGGATGCTTTGAATTCTAAATGGAAGATTTAAAACTATTAATGGAAACCATTAACCTGATCATATAAGCTAATTAAAAATGACTCAATTTGGTCTTCTGAAATTAAAATTATAACTGGATTTTTCTAAAATTTAATAATTTTTTCATGAAGAGATAAACATTTGTTTTTTTATTAATTTTAATGGAAAAGAAATAGCAATGAGACAGTTTCACAACAGGTCAGTTATAATAATTAATACATTGCATACTGCTGTCTTTGTAGTAGTCATTTAGAGTACAAGATGCAGACATGATATCTTGTCTAAACACTATTAGTACATGGATGATTATAACTCAAAATCACTTGGTATACAACTTCAATGCTTTGTATAATATTTTAATTTTTTTATTTTTAAAGAGAATACAAAAATATGTAAAAAACAGAAATTATACAGAATTTCACTAAACAAAATGATAGAAATTCAACAATGGTTGTTATGGTGCACATTGTTGTCAGCTGGGCAGGGGCTCTGCATATCACCACCACCATATTCCCTTGGGAGGGCTTGTCACAGGATCATTTCTTAAAGCCCAGCTCAGAGGTCACCTTCTGCAGGGCATTGTCCCTGCCCTCCCCAGCTCCGGCCATTTTGTTGCTAGTTGCTCAGATTGCCAGATATAACCCTGTAAGATTGGTCAAGACAACTAAAGTATTAAAAAGGAGAGAAAGGAAAAATGAATGTTAGCTACTCCTTTCCACAGACCAGCAGAAATCAGCAGTGCGGTTATCCACGCTCATACATCCACATAACATATATATCTATTTCTTTTCCCCTGACTTCTTCCTTTCTTTTCTCCTTTTCCTCATCCCAGCTGTCCTTCCCCGTTGAACAGTTGGTTTCTTTCCTATTTACAGTATCCATTGTACCTTTCAGATGCTATTTACTCTTTTAGCTTTTTTTATTCATACTAGGGAAATAATATGGTGTATACTCATATGGGTCTGATGTATTTCATTGATGAGTATGGTCTCCAGTTGCATCCATTTACCTATAAAATCCTCAAGCCTATCTTTTTGTAGCTGAGTAGTACTCCATCTTTCAAAAACACAACATCATTTTATCCATTCCTCAGTTGATGGACATTTGTGTTGTTTCTAGGACTTGGCTATGACAAATTACACTGTAAACATGGGTGCACATATATTTCAGTGGTATCACATCTTTAGCTCTTCTGGAAAAACACTCAGGAAGATGATAGCTGGGTTCAATGGGACCACTAATCCTAGTTTCCTGGGGAGTCCCACACTGGTTTCTCCAGTGGTCGCATGCATCTGCACCCCCACCAGCGGTAGAGCTGGGCTCCTGTCCCCATGGCCCCTCCAGCATCTGCTATTAGTTGACTTCTTGATGACAGCCATTGTTTCTGGGATCTCAGTGAACAGACGTTCAACTTCATGATCATTTGCACAATTAAAATTAATTTTATTGAGTAAAGTATCATTAAAAATAAATCTGAGATTGAGCGTGGTGCCATGCAGCTGTTGTCCCAGTGTTTGGGAGGCTGAGAAACAGAAAGGATCACTACAAGTCTGACTTGCATAGTGAGACCCTGTAGACCCTGTATTAAATACATAATACAAAAAATAAATTCTAGTTTGTTGATGTGGTAATCAGCAACATTTGAATTTGAGTAACACACAGCAATACATAGTAGAGAAGTTATTATTTATCTGAAGGGATATTAATAAAACAAAAAGAATATTTTGAACAATTTAAAATATATTCATGGATATGATTTCAATCTTTTGAATGTTGTGCGGTCTTGCCTATATTACCCAATGGCATCTGTTTTTATTTTATGCTTTGCATATGGTTATTGTAGTACATTTTCCATAGCAAAGATTCTACTGGGAAGTATTTCTTTATTTTCAATTTCTACAAAGTTCTTGAGCATAAGAAGAAATGCTGAACTTCAGAGAACCATTGTCAGCCAGATAGTTGCCCCATAATAGCTTGCATGCACCTGTGATTAATAGATGGCAATCAGAAGGGCCTAGACACCGAGCAGTATCAGCTGATAGCAATGCCACCTCCGCTCTATAACCAGGACAGAAACGAGAGATGCAACAGTCAATCTGCTCGGTGGACCGCTGAGGCACCCCTGTACTCCTGTGGAAAAAGCTGCGGTCATTAACTGAAACTCCCGCAGCCATCCGCAGCCAGGAGATCAAGCATAGCAGTCCACGCCTTCCTTTTCCTGGGAGCATCTTTGGTGCTAGCAAATTCAAAACCAAGGAAAGAAAGCAAAGAGTAAAAACCGATCGCCAAATTTGAGCAGGATCTAGAGGAATCATCACCCATTTCCTGAACGCTGCTTTAATCCAACCCATAGGAGACGTTTTCATTATTAGCGCATGACTATGCTTTAGAGCTCTTGAGGATTTGAGCTTCAAGGGCCTGTGCTGATCATCATGATCAGAAGGATCATTACAGAAACCATGGTGGTAATAGCGGACACTTGGTGGACATGGTGGACACCAGTGTAATTTGAATACTTGAAACTTTCATCAGTTCCTTTCCAGTGCCTCCAACAGCAAGCAGATCCTCTTCCAGAATGTTAATATGCCTCGTCTCCTGGGAATGTAGCACTCAAGCCACAGACAGTTGGATGAAAATGAAATCATCTGTCCAAACGAACAGCTCCCTGCTCCCCACCCCAGAAATGCGCATGCAGCCCTGTGCTTGATGAAGAATGGCGGATGCACTCAAAGTTTCGCTCTAATCACAGCACCAAGGAGACAGGAAAGAAACATTTGGTAGTAGGCAGAATAGAGCCAATAGCGAATTAAGCATAGGGAATAAGAGTGTATTGGTCAGGGTTTTACTTAGAGGAACAGAATAGATATAATATAAGGAATGGATATTAACACAAAATATGCAATCTATAAGGAATTATAAGATTGGCTTACAATAGTCACCCACAGAGTCAGATGAGGAAGCATGCACAGGGTGTCTGCATGCTCCGGACTGAAGAATTCAATCCTGAGGTCTGGACCACTGCAGCACTCTGTGTAAGTCTCTGTCTGCTGATGAGTCTGTGATGGAAGACTGAAGTGTCTGTAATGGACACTGAAGAGTCTGTGACGGGTGGCGAAAAATCCAAGCTGGGGGCCGAAGAGTCTGCGCTGCAAGCCAGACGATGAAGTCCAGTCTGAATGCGAAGACTGAAGCTTCTCCGAAGAAGTGAAGTGTTGACTCCTCCTTCAGCCCTTTAAAACGTCTTTTTGTGCTCAGTTATTCTGACGTGGGCTCATTGCGCCCTAAGGTGGAACCAATCATACCCCAGATGGACCCTTGATTCCGCTCTAGGGAGAAAGCCAATCATATCCTAGGCAGGCCCTGGTCACGCTCCAGGGAGGAACCAATTGTACCCCAGAGTGGGGCTTCCACCAACAGGGAACCAGGCCGCTGAGTCATTCAGCCAAGTTGACACACTGTATCAACCACTACAAAGAGACATAGCATTCCTGTAGGACTCTAGTGTTGGAAGCAGGAGGCACCTTTATTATTATTATTATTATCATTATTATTATTATTATTATTATTATTATTATTACTATAACTATAACTATTGTATTTTGTAAAGAGTCTCACTGCACAGTGTGGACTCATAGTGATCCTACTGTTCTAAGCCTCCCCAGCACTGGGATTACAGGCCTGTGTCTTGACTTGGTCACCTCAATGCATCACGGGTCAAGGCCAGGGCAGCATGTGGACTGAGGATTGAACCCAGGTTCCTGTGCTTGCCTAAGCAGGCACTTAGTCTGTTGAGCTCTCTCAGTGCAGATACCTTCTGTTGAGACACAAGGTCCCTTTTTCTCCATGTGGTCAGACATGCCGCATTGCGAGGAAATCCATTTTTATTGAAGCTGTGTATGCCACCACCGAGGTGGCATCCTGTTTTAATTTTTCATGTAACTTCAACATAGATGTCACCAATACTGTTTAAAGTTCATGCTTGAGTGTACAAGTTAAATAAGAATTCCATCCTGTTCCCATAGTCATCAATATTGAAATAATAGTTCTGTTTTTCTTTGAGAATGGTGGTGAATTTCAAGAGTTGGCATAAAAGTTATGATTCATTTGTTAGTAAGAATTTAAAGTTGCTGAAAAAGCTAAATTCTGGAAAACTCGCATACATCTCTAAATGAGTATATTTAATGCAGATGTGTAATTAAGTAACTGTAAGAAGAATGTTTACATCTATTTCACAAAGCTTGAGCTCCATTTTAAAACTGTACTTTACCTAGATTACATTTAGTTTTCAAAATAACATATTGTGTTTATGTATTGAAAGGCTCTAGCAAAATATTTTCCAAATAGGCTCATTTAAACTGTACCATCACTAGCATAGAAACTATTTTACTGTATGTATGTAATATAAACTTGTGAAATAACACTTTGAAGTAACTAATTTTTAGGCCTCAAACAATTTATGGGACAGTTAATGTTTAGAGCATATTTTTCTGGTTTAAAATGTACCAAACAGATTATGATAACTGGATAACATTTTTTTGTCCTACCAAAATTAATTTTATGGTTAAATTACTAAATTCAAAGGAAGAATCTAAAGGTCCAGAGCTGATAAATGGTTTTGATTAACTGATTACTAATATCCCTAGCAACACAGTTAATTGTTTTGTTGCTCCAACTGTTCTACCACTACTTTATATACATATTTTCTACCAAGCAAAAGTTGCTATTATTGTGGTAAATATACTGAAGTCCTATTTATCTTGAGCAATAATGACCTAATGCTTTATTTCTTGAACTCTTTAACTGCTATTTTATCTCAAGTAAATCCAGCGACATAATGTTCTTATCAAGATTCTTTTAAGATTCATAGTCAGGGCACAATATGGGAAAATGAATTTGCATCAGCCAAAATCTCATCTCATATAAAAATAAATGCCTGCAGAATGCCTTGGTATCTTTACCAAGATGGTGACATCGTTTTTTAAGACCAGCAATGTACTTCTTCATAATTTACGAAAGTGGAAGTAATTGGTATTTCAAATTGTAACTAACCTGGAAGCTGGGGACATATTCTCTATCAATTTGATTTGAAAATTTGAAAGAGAACTGCATGTTCTAAAAATCAAGGGAGGATACAGACAGCGAAGATCAGCTTTGAATGTGATTTCACATTTTCTGAATAAATATTATTTTACTGATTAAGTACTCTGAAATAGGCTAAAATGAAGAATATGAACAATGGTTTTAACAATATTTGTTTCGTTGATATTTTGATTATTTTTACCTTTGAAGAACAAATCAAATTCATTGAATTTTTGTCCTGGTGTTACCTCATTTGTGACATAATCAGTCTCTGACTCACAGGAGTAAGTTTTATACTGAAGCTAGAGTTTCCACTCCTTCACGTATCAGTCTGTAACTGTGACATTCCATGTGCTTGAAGATTAAATGATATATTGTGACTCAGAAGTGGAATTTGCATAATCTTTTGTGGTTGAATATACACAGCCTTCTCAGTAACACAATAGGCCTTAGATGTACCACATGGGTCTTTTGGACAAAGAAGCAGTCTCCTTTGGGGACATGCCATGGTCCTTGGCCTGGTACACAGGTGCCTAGGACAGGGAACCCACCTGCTCCAGGTTCTTCTTTCATTAATGTGGATGGGGGAACTAACAACCAGGAATGGGGCAGGAAAGATATGGGGCAAGCAGCAGCATGACCATCTGAGAGTCCTGGCAGCGGATGGCCATTGGTCATGTAAACTTGTCTAGACTGTGGTGGGAGAGTGAAAACTGGACCAGCTCTTGGCAGCCCTATCCCAAGGGCCTTTTCCTTGAGAGCCTATAAATACTATTCTATCTGTACCACAACTAGCAATCTTGACATTTATTCTTCTTCCTTCAATTGTAATGTGAATAATCTTTCATAAGTGGGCTTTTCCAGAACTGTTTCCTAATATACTGTGCTGAATTCCAGTAGGCACACACCTCAGAGTTGTTAATTAAAAGGGCCCGCTGGTATAAATAAACACATATGCTGCTGATTAGCCACCCTTTGGGGGCCAGCATTGGGGCCTCCTGCTAGGTTGCTGTTAATTGTTGTCCAAAATTTTAACAGGAACAGTCTAATGATGCTGTCTGGCCCTGGCCATCTGGCCCTTGGAGTTCACTTGCCAGGAAAGAGACAGACTTTAGAGAGAGAGCAGTGTGTCGTAGAAGAAAGGCATGCCTTCAGGTCTAACCTAGCCACCCACGTGTACACAGAGGAACTGGTTTACCTTATTCACAGGGCAACTCTATATTTAATCTAAATAGTCCTTTACATAGATTCTGATGTAAACTGCCTCGATGCTAGCTATAATCTGCATGATTTTATTTCTCATGCATAAACAACAGGAGACGAAAACCAGGAACTGTTGGTGATGCATGATACAGTTTTGGTTCTAGTCAGTAGGAAAGCTAACAATTAGCATTTGTGATTCTTGACTCATGACAGGAAGGGATGCATTGTTTTATCCTCCCAGGGATGTTTCAGGAAACGGATGGTTTGGGTTACCTTTTCTTTGTTGCTGAGACCAAATACCTGGCAACCAAAACTAAGAAAGGAAAAGTTTAAAATTGGGTTCACAGCTTATGAAGGTTTCAGTCTGTCATCAGCTGGCTCCAACCAAGGCAGGGTGGCGTGGCACAGAGTCACCAGTTCAAGGTGGCAGAAGACAGCAAAGGCAGCAAGAGCATGGTGGGTGGGGGAGAGCAAGACTCCTATCCTTGCTTCCACTGCATGCAGGCTGCCGCCCTCTAGGGTGGCTGTGGCACTCACACCCCACGGCTTCCTTCTGGTCAGGATAAGGGTGTTTGCACAGTGGGAGCCCCGGTGCCCCTGCCGAGTGGCTCAGTTACACTTCTCAACCTCTTGCTTGGACATGGTGTATTAACCATCGCAGAAGGCGAGGTGTGAGCATCATGCTCGGGTATTCCAACAGCAGGCACAGAGATTCCTGTTCTTATTCGCAAACATTTGTGCCTTTTCTTCATATTTCTGTATGTTACTGGCTTCCAGTTTTATTCTTTTGTGTCTGATATACTTTTTGATATTTCAGACATTTTCAGTCTGTAGAGGCTTGCTTTGAGACTTAAAAATGTTGCTTGCATGCTGAAGAAAATACGCATTTTGCTATTGGGTAAAGTGTTGTGTCTGGCCATTTTAAAACTAATTAGTTCATGGTGTGGTCAAATCCTCTCACTCCTTGCTTAAATTCTGTCCAGTTTTCATCTGCCATTGAAAGAATATTTAATGTTCAACTAATATTGAGCCATTTATCTATCTAATTCTGGCAATATCTGCCTCAGGGGGCCAGCCAAATAGCTCAGTGGATTAAAATATCTGCAGGCAGCTGCAGGGGCCAGGGCTTCAGCCCTTGGGCCTGTCATGCCTCCCGAATCCACCCCCTGAATGCTGGGATGGCAATTGAGACTGGGCATGGTAGTGCATGCCTGTAACCCAAGCTCCTGGGAGGCTGTAAACAGGTGGATCACTATGAGTCCAGTCTAGTAGTGAGACTCTGACCACCCTGGAGACTCTTCCCTAAAATTAAAAAAAATCTGCCTCAAATATTTAGGGCCTCAGTTGTTTTGTCCATGTAGACTTTTAATTGCTACATTTCTCTAAGGAATGACCAGTTTTATCAGTATTTCTTGTCCTTCTTTGGCTCTTAACAAATTTTGAAAGATTAGGAGGTTAATGGAATGGTTAAGCACTATGTGTTGGTCTTTATTTCTGTATTGTGTCCTTTGCTTTTATATTATTTCATTCATTATTTCTCTTGTGTTTGAGTGTTATTTTTAAAGAAAATAATGATCATAATGATCAATTGATTGTTATTTTATTTATTATAGTAATCGTTTTACTGTTATCAACTGCTTATATTTAAGACACTAACATCTTGTATTTATAATAAGGTAGTTAAACTTAACAGCCTAGCTTCAAAATCATACAAATACCTTTTTCCTCTACAACCTGTCCCTCATGTTTTGGGCTCACCACAAGTTCCATCTTCAGACACTGTGTGTCCAATAACTCCAATTCAAAGTTTGTCCTGCATGCCTTAGGAAGAAAATCACTTCCATTAAATGAATCTTGTCTTCCTCAAAGACCCATTGAAGTCCTCATTGCCCCCACAGGGGAACGTGGTTTCACTGAGAAATCGGTTTGTTACAGTACTCTCTGTTTTAGCTAGGATGAGGCTGACAGTGTCACCTTTATCCAGACTGAGTAGTGTCTTAGGGAATTTGTCACTGCTGAAGCACAGTGTCCCACACCCACAGCATAGGGGAGGAGTGGTGCACTTTGGCTCATCATTCGAAGAGCTTTTAATCCATGGTTGGTTGGCCCCAAGGCAAAGCTGCACTGAAGGGGGCATCACAAAGCAGGAGCAGTCCTGACATGGTGGGCAGGGAGGGGGAAGAGGGAGAGAGGGAGGGAGATACAAAGAGATGGAGAGGGAGAGGGAGGGGAAGGAGAGAAAGAGGGAAAGAGGAGGGAAACAGAAAGAGAGAGGGAGAGGGGTAGGGGGAGGGAGAGGGAGAGGGAGCCAGGGAGAGAGGACGGGGAGGTGGAAGAGCGGGAGAGATGGAGAGGGAGAGGGAGGTGGAAAGACAGAGAGACAAGAGAGACAGAGGGGGAGAGAGAGAGACAGAGATAGACATAGAGGCAGACACAGACACAGACCAGAGACAAGAGATCAAGGGAGGAGCAAGGAGACCCATAGACCTTTCCAGGCCATGTCCCCAGTGACCACCACCACCAAGCTCTGTGTCCCAACATCATGTCTAGCTATAAACTCCTCAATGGGCCTACCCACCTATGAATATCATGTGCCATGATCCAGTCACCTTCCCAAACCCCACCTATGAACACATGAAGCTTTGGGGCCACCTAAAGATAAACCATAAGAACCAATTCCCTCTATGGGAAGAAGATACTCAAGTAAAGAAAGACACAAGGGGGAAATATCACACAGCAGCAGGCAGAAACTAAAGTAAATGGCAAGGGTACTGCAGACTGCTGGCCAGCCATAGGAGCCAGGAAGTGGCAATCAATCAATCAATCAATCAATCAATCAATCTTTCTAAAAATGGATGCTCTCCTACAGGTTTCAGAGGAGGCAGTCCTACTGGAGCTTGATTCAGACATTTGATATTAAAATGATGAGACCCCAAATTTCTTTATTTCTTCCTTGTCTATCAGGATTGACTTTAATATTCACTGAGTCTGCTCATAACTTTTGGAGCAGCTACTGTATGTGCATTCACTAAGGAAAGGATGTTTTTACTGGACACAAAGTTTGACTTCTATGTAAAAGAGTAAGACAATGATGGACTGAACTTTGATGGAGTCAAGAGAGATCCCGATTGCTGAAAACCATTTCAGTGAGGGAAACCATGATGTGCTTCAGTAGGCTGAAGAGCGACGGGAGAGAGTTCTAGATCAGAGCTCCTGGCCAACCCATAAACCTATGAAGGAACACGAGACATTGTAGAAAATGCAAGAATAGCAGCGCTGCAGGAGATGCCCCTTGTTGGGTGAGAAAAGGTATTGGTGATGATTCTATCGGTGCAGTAAGTGGAAATTCACTTTAGCTAAATTTAAGAAAGCTTGTGTTCTCCTGCCTCATAAGCATGTGGGTTTTGAGTTCACATCCCTGCCTTTAGGACTTTTCCTTCACATTCTTTGTTTTTTCCATTTGTCGGCTTCATTTCCAGTGAGTTGGAAAAGACAGTCAGCACTGTGGTGTGAGGGGCTCTCCCAAACTCGTGCCGAAATGTGGAATACATTCTGAGGGATTAAGAGGGGAATTGGAAGTAGGAAGTACCTCAGGTTAAGTGAAGCCTAGGATGGGGCCCTAATCCAATGAGATTGAGCCCTTTTCTGAGGAAAGGCTGGAGTCATTGATCCATACATATCCTGTTGTATTCTGAGCCCCAGGCAGAGTCCCCACTTAGCAAAAGTCTCCCATCAGACACAGCGGCCACCCAACATAGGACTGCAAAGTGCTTAGCACCTCGATCCCAAATGATATCACTCCTGCCCACTTGCTGTGTGGGCGGCGAGACAGTGGGCAACCTTGGCAGCACCCATCCACTCTTTGGTCATCCCAGGGAACGAACATTTCTGTGGCTTCTGCTACAGTCCTTCTTGTTTTACCAGCACCCTACTGAAGGCTACGCATCATCAGGGCCTTTTCTCTTTCCTGAGGCTCTCAGATGGCAGGGATGGTGTCCACCTCCTGTGTGCAGGAAATATGCAGAAGCACTCCAGCACTGTATGAGGGTGATGCCTCCCAGAACAGACTGTGGCCAGGAAAAAGTCATTCTGAAACGTCATGAAAACAAAAGGACAAGCCAAACCAATCACAGGTCAGAAGGCAACGGGAAATGAGCAGGCCGATGGGGCAAAGTTCTTCTAAAAATGAAGCCTGGTTCTGCCTATAGAAAAGACAGAGCTATCGATCACGTTAGGCAAAACATGACATAATTCTCTCTGGATAACAGAAAAACAGCTCTGGGACTGTGAGAGATGGGTAGGGGCAGGCAAGCGGGAGGCCCTGACCCCAGAAGACCGTGGGCACCGAATCCCTCCCATGCACCATCGTATCATCCAGGAAGTCTGCACATCTTCACATTGTTGGCGTATAGCAAAACCTGGGTGTTGTCCATGTCACTCAGGCAAGTGAAATTCAACTGTGAAATAGAATTCGTGTTGATCATATTATGTAACTCATTCTGTACTTCTGAATTCAATCCCTGCTACCACAAGAACCAAGCCTCTCCCCAAAAGCCACATCACCCCTAGTCTGCCCACCTCCAAAAGCTACCATTGTTCTTCTGAGGCCAACATGTCTAACACATTCACATGCTTGCCCATGGATACTCATAGCAATATAGCTGTGGCGAGGA
>PVJA010026313.1:0-29816 GCA_004027025.1 Myocastor coypus | reverse complement strand
AAACACCTGCCACATTTTTATCTGTTCTTGTACATTAACACTATTATACATACTAATATATATGTATGTATATGTGTGTATGTACATGTTTGATATCATGTGTATATGGAAGCATGTCCAGAGAGGCCACTTATGAAGCATATTATTACGTGTTCTGTATATGTATTCCATAGATCCATCTAGTAGTTTCTATAATTATAATGAAACTATCAGTCAATCAGCATTTGCCCATTTGTAATGTTTTAGGGCACACTTCCTGGAGAACTAGTTGTATTTTGAGGATGAGTTGTGTCACCATGAAAACCTCACTACACAACATTGAGAATCTGTGTTTACAAAGACAGTAACACAAGTACAGATGAAGGCACTTGTAGAAATCACGACCTGTGTCACAGAGTCAGGACCCAGGACAGGTGAGCGCATAGGTAACAGAGTACGGGACTTTACGTGCTCTTCCTCAGCCATGGGTCAGTGTCCATGGGTTTCTGTGAAGTCTAAATGAAATTTCCCCTTGTAGTGTTCACTCAGTTTTGCTGTGAAGTGGAAACTGCTCTAAAACCTAAAGCAAACTTTAAAGTAAGACTCAGAAATATTTTAGGCAGGCTTATATCTTCTTTATATCAAACTTCAGACTACAAAAACATCATTCTGTTTCACGAGAAATACCTTTGTCAAATTGTGATTATTTTACAAAGTGTTTCGGTTACCTTATGAACTTTCATAGGAAAATCTTTAGTAAACATGATCACATTAAAATGAATGCAATTATTCCACTGAGCTGGAGACATTTTTAAATCAGGGACGTTTAACAAAGCTTCTTGAGTTGAATGGCAGCATGGAGACAAAGGGCTCTGTTATACTTGTTTACATTTTAAACTGCTGACATAATACAACTACTTTCTCTTAGTTCAGTGAGAAGAAATACCTGTACCAATAGTGTTTAGAAAAGTTATCATGTCTGCATCTTGTACTCTGAACAGCTACTATGAGGACAATAATATGCATTGTATCAATCATTGTGCCTGTCCTACTAACATGTTTTGAAACTGTCTTGGTGTTGTTTCTTATTAAAAGTAACAAAATGCATAAAAATAAAGTAAACAGCTAACATGGTGATAGGGTTTATATCTCGATTTTCGGACAAAGTCTCATGGGTCTCATAAGCAGAGACCATAGGTGATTGGAGAGGGGTGATGCTTATCAATAGATTAGTGCACTGACGTATGCTGAGCGGTGAAGCCTGATTGGTGGAGGAGGCCACTAGGGCGTGGCCTGAGAGGGTCTGTCTCTCTGCTCCTCCGGGATGCCTCTCGACCCTTCGTATTCACCGTGCCACAGTAGCCCTCTTCCTTCAGGTCCCTCTGCCACGCTGCACGGCTTTACAGCCAGCTGGCTATGCCCAGTAACTTCTGCAGTGTGGGAGCCAAAATTCACCTCTCCTTCCTCAAGGCTTCGGTATAAGGTATGTTATTTCACCAACTAAGAAAATAACAAGGGCAGTTTGTTTCTGAATGTGTGTTTTGCTGATAATTTACTAAGTAAATAGTGTCTTTGTGGTGGGAAGCATTACCATGAGGCTAGCCGATGTACTAAAGTAAGCAGAAAAATATCCTATTCACTATGAATTAGTTTCATTCTTCTCAAGAAAGAAGACAGACACAATGAAAAAGAAGAACAATGCAGTATAATCATCATCATCATCAAAATGAGTATCATATAACTTCGGATTTGGAGCTAAAAGAATGAAGATAACAAAACCCCTTAAGTTATTCCAGGCCAGAAGTCAGACAAGACTTGAATGTGTGGAAAGTGGTTGGATTCAGTATTTACAAGAACAACTGTGAATCGTTACAGCTAGGCTATCACACAGGGATTGTCATTTGATTTTGTCCATGATACTTCAGTGCACACATAAGGGAGTCAGTTTATAGCTGAAATTAAAAACTCAAACCAAACAATTGGAGGTAAGTCACCAATAAGACGTAAACTGTTAATACGTGACTGAGTACTGTCTACGTGTATTTCCCATACATTATCACAATAACCTTACAGGTAAGTGTTACTGTCTTTTATTTGTAGATTAGTTTACTGAGACTTGATGAGATTAATTAACTTTCCCAAGGTCATACAGCTCACGAGTGACATGGCCAGATTCAAATACAAGCTTGATTCCAAAAATCTGTGATTCCACTGTTACACAGGATTGTCTTAAAATAGAGCCTCACTGATGCTAGTCTCTTATCCTTGTCTTGTACGAAAAAAAGCATATTGGGAGTTGAAAAAATTGAATTCAATATGAATCATTAGTTATATTAGCTATGCAATATTAGGCAAGCCCCCAGGCAAACTGAATCTTTTGTAAAAATAAAATAATACATAAATTCTTCTACATAAGAACATAGAATGAATGATGAACAGATAAGGGTGTTAAGGTTTAGATTCAAAGAACCCCAAAGGCCATGGGCTAAGGCTTAGTTTTCCTTTGCTTAGTTGTCATTAGCAAGGGATACAGCCTTTAAGGAGGCTCAGTCTAGAGAGGTAAAAGTTAGCTAACTTCGGGGCGGTCCTTGAAGAGAAACTTAGGTCACTAGGGATGTGAACTCAAAGAGGAAGTGATGTAACTGGGGGGTGTGTCCCTGCAAGGATGCTGGGACTCCGGCCTCTTCCTCTATCTCTGTACATCAATACTATGTTAATAAGTATTTTTAAATAGATTACAAAGAAAATAATTGCACAGATAGCTCAGTGGAGTGAAGTGCCTGCAAGCAGGTGCAGGGGCATTGCCTGGCCTGCTGGACCCACCTCCCAACCTCTGCACCCCTCATCCCATCCCCCAGACCATGCTGAGACAACAATTGAGGCTGGGTGCAGTGGCGAGCACCTGTAATTCCAGTTCTTGGGAGGCTGTAAACAGGTGGATCACTACGAGTCTGATCTAGTAGTAAGACCTTGAATACCCTGTAGACCCTTCTCTCAAACACAAAAAAGAAAAGAATTGTAGTTTACGGCTAGTTCATAAGCAGTCCAGATTTTTTTTAAAATGTATTTGGCATAGGGTCTTGGTATGTAGAGACACAGAGTGAGTCTTTGGTTTCAGCCTCTCTAGCCCTGGGATTACAAGTCTGTGTCACCATGTCCAATCTCAGTTGCTGGCTCTGTGTGCCCAAGAGCAGGGCCAGCAAGGCATGTGGTACCTGGGATCGAATCCTGGTCGAACCCTGTTTGAACCCCAGTTCCTGTGCTTACCTAAGCAGGCCTTTATTCTGCTGAGCTATCTCACCAGTCCTTATAAGCTGTCCAGATTTTTAAGAAGAATGGCTCAACTGTTTTTTCACCCCAGTGGACAGCCATGGCAATGAGGTCACAGACAGGGCCCCGTGGGGAAGCTGCCGGTTCCTGGTTTCCTCTCTTTGAGGCTGCCAGTGCAGGTGAAAACACGGCCCTCGGCACTGAGTCTAAGCAGGTGACACAGCACTCGGGCACTAAGTGAGCCAGGCTGGGAGAGGGTCAGAAGTCACAGGAAGCCAAGAGGAAAGGAGGCTGGCAGGACTTCAAAGCAGAAAGAATATGTCAGCTGCTATGAGTCTGATCTAGTAGTAAAAGCAGAAAGAATATGTCAGATGCTAAGATAACTCCAAGTGGTCCTCAAAAGTTTGCAACATTTTTTATTTCAATGCAGAAGAAATTCTTTATTTCACAAAAAAGTAAAATTGCGCACAGAACAACTGTCAGTTATTAATCTAGCCTTTTGTGTATGGCATTAGGAAAAATGTAAGGAATCTTCAAGTGACCGTCACGAAAGTATAAGATAAAGAATGAAGACAGAATTGGAGGGCTGTGTCTGGCCCTCTTATTCCTCTAGCTCAATAGTTAATCAAGCAGCCCTGCAACTGTTTATGGGACCTTAAGGGGGCCCTTGGCTGCCTTCTTTTTTTTCTTTAAAGGCAGAGAAATTGCAATTAAGCAGATTCCCGACTTACTTAGTGACCCATAACCAGCAAGTAAATTTAGGAACTTCGGGTCCCACTCTTGTCCCACAGGAACACATCTCTGCAGCCTTAGTCACACGCTTGCCGTAAATGTCCGTCACCACGGTGCCTGCACTGTGTCCTGAGGTGCCCACCCTGCTAGGCGAGTTGCCAAATCTATCCTGATTTTCCAGGCTTGTATTGTAAAGTCCAACCATAGATGCATTTCAGTTTGAAATGTGGAAAAGCTCTGTAGTTGGAGAAAAGTCCTGGGCTAAAGCTGGGGAGACAGCTCAGAGGCTTAAGGGCCTGCCTGGCAAGCACAGGGTCCTCAGTTTAATTCCTGGTGTGGGGAAAACAAAACAACAAAACAAAGCAAGAAAAGGTCCTGAGGCTGGAATGTCTCTCTCTCTCTTGCTCACTTTTCCCAGCAGTTATCACCATGGAAAACAGATCCAATTCCTGAGTCTGTCCAGTCCTTCAGAGTAGTCAGTTTGGCACTCAGAGGCATGCACTGAGGGACGAGCCTGCTCCCAGCATGCACCACCGCCAAGAAGGACATCAAAATGACAAATGAGTCTAAAATAATTTAAAAAAAAGATGATCCAAACGAAAACACGAAATTCTCCTTCAGAGGTGAGAAGAAACCACAAACTTGGGGAGGCAGGGACTGCACCTCAAGTCCCACTGCATTCTTTCATTATCTGTTAGAACACAGAGAGAAAGACTCAGTAAGCATATAGAGACTTCATTCTAACTGTGTGGCATGGGAGTCAGGTATAAGTAACAAATAGGCGGCCTCGCTTGCCGCGCCATCTTGCTTCAAGTAACTATATGTGCTTTATAAATAAAACAATTATAGGAACATCAGATGCACAGGTAATCTCACCACAAAACAAGCCCCAAAGCCTAAAAGGAAGTGCACACAAAAGGAATAGACATGAAACACACTTTTTGTCATACAGACCCTTTGTTGTTTTGTTTTCCCCATACCAGGGATTGAACTGAGGACCCTATGCTTGCCAGGCAGGCCCTTAAGCCTCTGAGCTGTCTCCCCAGTTGCCTTTTTTTCTTAGTCATATTCAACACTGCTAAGAACAAGAGCACGTCAGACATTGTCATACATTGTGGATGAAATTCTCCATTTGTCTAACTTGGAAAGCTGTCTTACTACCTGTGCATCTCTTCTTTCTGCTTTAAAGACTTCTTATGGGGAAAAATTACAGAAATTAAAAAATCCTTATGGATTTCAGTCTACAGGTAATAATACAGTACTATTTTTATGGTATTAGATGTGATCAGAGATTGTGGTTATATTAAACTATAGTATACACTTTTAAAACACTCATGTAAATATTGAAATAACTTTACAGAGAATTTGTAATCTAAGAAGTTCTTACTTTATATTAAATGATATAAAAATAATAACAATGTATCTGTAATATATGTATGTAAAACAAAATCAAGTGTAGAGAAAAAAGAATAGAAAAAATATTGTAATTTTTTAACTGCTTCAAAGAGCTGAAGTAATTTTTAAAATTTTTCTCATTTTCCCAAGTTTCTATGGAAAGCATGAGTTCTTGATTATTATGTGGGAAAACAGAGTAAGATTTATTTCTAAAAATAACAATAGGGTCAGGGATATAGCTGAGTAGTATAAGCACTTGCATGGCAAGTGCAAAGTCCCAAGTTCAATCTCTAACTGTGTGGCATGGGAGTCAGGTATAAGTAACAAATAGGCGGCCTCGCTTGCCTAAACAGTACCTCCAAAATAGAAATAAAAATGAAAAGAAGACTAGAGTGAACCTATCCCACTCCATAAAAAGTCTGAAAAAATTTTGCTTTTTTAAAACTTCATTTTTCCCAGGTGGAATCTGTGCTAGGACAGACCCATGACCAGGTGCACGCACGTGCAGCGGATAGGCATCCAGGAGAGCACGTGGGCTTGAAAAGCGCAGAGCAGTGAAAGGCTATTGGCCCCAGGATGCTTCGGTTATTTTCTGAGTCACCCTATCTCATAGGCCACACAGCAGACCGTGCTTGCCCTGAAAATCACATTCCATTCTTCCCCTGAAGGGCAGTGAGGCTCTCTGAGTGACTGCAAGCACAAGAACACAAATGGCCAAGAAATTGCACTGCCTGCATGTCCGCACTCACAAACACAGTGCGTCCTCAGCAGAGAAGTGACCATGCGTGACGCACAGGGAGGGGGTGCCGAGCGCATGCTCACCTTGCTTTGAAAAGGAAGGCCAACTGTTTGACCAGCCAATGGCTCAGTCTTTGAAAACAATCATGAGAACATTTCTCTCACATCCTCTCTTAAAAAAAATAGGTCACACAATTCAATCACACCCAATCGACATTGTGCCCAATTAATACCATAGCCCAGTGTTCGCTGACTGAAATATTGAAAAGTGTTTGAGGGAGGAAATTAATGCTTCAAATTCAATAGAATGAATCATGTATCACATTGGGCGTGATGTCCTGTTTTCTAGAGGGTTTGTTCATTGAAGAACACATTTATACAAAATCAGTCTCATCCAAAGGGCAAGCGTGAGAGTGCTAGCCGTGTGGTGAACACACAGGATTCTGATGAGTAATTAAAACAGCAACTTAGTCTTAAAATACCCCAGAGACTGCTCTTATGAAAAATCAGGAACATGCTGGTTTTCCCATGGCAGGAGAATTGATTTCACAAGACCAGCCTGGACACAGCCTCTGAAAAGTGATAGTTGGAGGAGCTTTAAGGAGAGTTTTCAGGCAGGAACAGCTCCTCTAAGCCATCTAGCTATCCTCTGGGAGAGGTGTGTGGCAGTTCCTAGAGATCATCTTCACTGCGGCCTGAGTCCAGGTCAGAACAGAGCCTTCCGGGGCAAAGCCTCAGCGTGCTTTCTGGCAGCTTCTGCCTCTCACCTTTCCAGGCGGTCTCTCCACATCAAGGTTGAGGAGCACTGGTGGGGCGGGGACGTGGAGCTGGATACAAACGTGTGTGTGCGGGACCTGATCTGCAAACAGACAGAGGGTGTCAGGGGACAGAATTATTGATTGTGACTCCTGCTGGTAAGAGGAGCATCTTCAAAGGGCATTAAAACACGTGCACGAACCTGGGCTTCTGAGCCGGCACTTAAGCGTAGGTCGGCACTGTCTGCCTTAGACCTTCTTATCCCTACCGCAGTGCTTCGGTTCATACTCTTCACGCCTTCCACCGGCATGCGTTGAGAGCAGAGACCTGGGCTGACAGCACTCCTTCCTCTCTGCAGCAGCTATCCCCATGCTAGTTAAAGCTCAGACGCTGACCTGAAACTGCTTGGTGCGGGCAAATCAAGTGCTATCACTCCCCGATTTGGTAGGACTGCCTTTTGCTCTCACGATAAAGACTGGAATTCTTCATTTGACCTGGGAGGTCCTGTTGACTCTGGTCTCTGGCTAAACCTCTACGTTCTTTTCCAACCTTTTGCCTTTGTTCCAGCATGCTTCTGCTGCTGGGGCCATCGGTGAATGTCACAAAGGTGTCAGCCCCTGTGTATCCCAGGGCCTTTGCACCCACAGCCTCTCTCCCCGAAGGATGCTTTCTTCCGTGCCTGCAGCACCTGGCCAGCTCTTACTCATTGTGCAGCTCTCAGTTTGAGAAGAACCCATTTCCTTAGTGTTGTTACCATTTTCTTTTAAGAAATTCATCATCTTTGAAAGTAATACTCATTGTGTACTGGCTTATTTTCTATTTGTCATTATACCAAAGACGTAAGCTTCACAACAGCGGGATTCAAGCTTGGTTTGGCTACCAGTCATCCCCAGAAGATGACCTCTGTCCCTGGCACGCAGGCCCTGGGTAGCAGGCATTTCCAGCGTGGTCCTGAGTCCTGTCTCATGCTTGCAATCCTAGCACGAATCTATTGAGTTAATTCAAAACTTCTCAGCGAGAAGCCAGCCAGATAGCTCAGCAGACTAAAGCACCCGCTTAGGCAAAGCAGAGGAACCGCGTTCGACCCTTGGTATGTCACGCTATCCCCGTCCTCGGAATCGGAGCGCAGTGAGAAAGCAACTGAGACTGGGTGTGGTGGTGCATGCCTGTAATCCCAGCACTTGGGAGCCTGAAAACAGGAGGATTTCTACGAGTCCAATCTACACAGTGAGACACTGTAGACCCTGTGCTGAACACATGAAAAAAAAATCTTCTCAGAGAATGTTTCATCATAGCTGAAAAATGTGATCATACATTTCTCAGTACTTCTCTTATAGGAAAATGCAGGGTGAAGTCAGATTCTTGCAACCAATTAGAAGAAAAAAAAAATAGAGCAAAATGGAATTCAGTATTTCCTCAGCCTGGCGTATTAGCTCGCCAGCAGTTCTTCTTTTAAAGAACGTAACTAACATGCTCCTAAACAGAGAGCATTACCTAAGTTGTCCATATACACACACACAGGTTTCAATGTTTGTTCCTTTTTGGTGCTAGGGATTGAGCCCAGAGTCACAGGAACCTAGGCAAGTGCTCTGCCCCTGAGCCGCATCCCCAGCCCTACTCCTTTTATTTGAGACAGGAACTCCTTAAATTCTGCAGCCTTCTCTCCAACTCCTCCTCAGCCTCCCAAGTACCTGGAACGACAAGGGCGCCATCCTGCTCCCAGGTGCCTCTTCCATTTCTTGGCTTGTGTTAAGTGAGCGGGGATTTCTGTTGGAGGAAGGCGTTCTCTGAAAGCTTATCAGCAACCTGCTTTCTTCACATTGAGAATTATACTTCAGATCTTCACTCTTACAAACACATCAGTATGAACCATATATGATTATGTTTTGATAGGTCATAAACAGTTGAACTGTTCTCCTGCCCCTAAAATTACTCTGCACTCGGCCCTATAAATTTCTTCTGTATATACTAGAATAGCAGCAGCTCTTGACATCGTACATCTGACCAACTCCACAGCATGGGCAGCGCAAGAAAGGACCCTCGTGTAGACTGTGGACCATGTGAGAGGAGGCTGACATAGGTCCACTTGTGTAACAAATGCACATCGATCGTGGGGATGGGAAGATATTAGGAGTGTGTTCACCTTCTGGTCAATTCTGCTGTGAACTGCTTACTTTTCTATTTTTATTTTTTTTAAACGTATTTAGTACAGGGCCTACAGGGCCTCACAATGTAGCTTCGACTCGTAGTGATCCTGCTGTTTTGAGCCTCCCAAATGCTGAGCTTACAGGTACATGCTACCATGCCCAGTCTATATGAACTGCTGCTTTAAAAGTAAATTCTATTTCTAAGACAGTCATACATTGGAAATTAAATTTGGCTTAATCTAACAGCTAGCTCTTGTTCTGACCCCAATTTTTCTCCAGGTACTTCTTTTCTATTATCTCTGAGACAAACCGGGGCAAATCCTAAATATCTCAGTTTCCCACTGTGACAGGGTGGAGTCCTGAAGTACCTGCGCTCCACCACTGAGTGGCTCCAGCCTACATAGAGCCACCTCTGAGCAGAGTGCAGAGCTGCCTGAATCCTTAAGGCCTTTCTCTTGCTGAGACCCACCTGCGGCTACGGTTGTGGCCTGAGTGGGCGTGCTAGTCCCTTTTCCTAGAATGCGTCTCCCCAGCTCTCTCTAGAGTGAAATCTTCTTAGGCTGCAGACCCAGCCTTTCATTTTCTTAGAAACATACCATCCCTTCTATAGCAGTTTATGCTCCTCAGGGGCACTTATCTGTTTATTAGTGTTTCTGTCAGCTTCTCACACTTGGGTTTATAACCAGAGCAAACAAGCATTGATCTGAAGAGAATCCTAGGAAAATGGCATACTCTTTCGTGGTGCTTAATGTCATAATGAGGTCTAGGACTGAACAAATACCGCTGACGAGCACCCACTAGGTGTACGTTACTTCAGTAGCTAGCAAGGCTTGCTCATCCTTTAAGAGTTCCGCTTGGCTCCAAAGAGTGTGCTCTGAATGTCCCCCATAGCACCAAGGCATATTCAAGGTTACATTTCATATACTATAACTGAACAGAGAGGAAGACACCAGGTTGAACTTTTTGCATGAATCAATAAGTGATGATACATGTGATCTTCAGTTGAGAATTCCCAGAATCAGCCTCTGAGGCAAGGATTTCTGTGCGAGTTGATTATTGAGCACCTCTTCTGGGAAAAGCCAGTAGTAAAGTCAGGAGGTAGAGTGAAGAGAAAGGCAGCAGGAAAGGATGGACTTCCCACGAATTCAGACTGAGCCCGGTGCTTCAGGGAGCTCTGGATAAACGGCATTTCTGAGTTTGACCCGTCTGCAGACAAGTCATTTTCTACTCCATATCCATCATTCCTGGATGCTTTAGGGAGACGACTTATCTAGGTCCGTGTAGCTATTCCCAGTGGTGTGGCCCTAAAGCTTACTGTGTAAATAGTGTGGGACACAGAGCATCTAGGTGTGGCCTGAAGAGCCAACACATGGGACCAGCGTTGTGAGAAACACCTTCTGGCAAGCTGCCTTGAGCTGGTAGGGGAGGAGTCATCCAGCATGTGCCTGGATTGGGGGTCCCTGGGAAGGTTGCCTTACTGAAAATAATCTCCCCTTTCATGCTACCGATTCCCCAAATCCCTTTAGCTTTTAAAGACAGAGCTTTTCATCTACATGAAAAGCACTATTTTAAAAGAGGACTACTCTGGATGGGAGGAAGGAAAGGAAGAAATATTGCTAGCCTAATGCCACATGGACCTTTGTATTACTTGAGGTACGTACAGAGTCGTGCTTAATAAGTCTGCACGTTGGTGTCGCTCAGTCTGATTCCTAGTCAGAGCCTCATAAGCACTGAATACAATAGAATTTCTAGGCAGAGGACTGCCTCTCTGTGGCTAAGATCACAGGTCAACGACCGAGCAAACCTCAGTATACACGAAAACCCAAACACCATTTTCCTCTTAATTTCATTGACTGTTTTCCCCTTTAATACACTACCTCCCACCCACGGCAAAGTGTGTGCAACTGGCAGCACCTCTTGCTCCTGCTCCAGTTCAGCCTGCAGGTATGCTGCCTTCTTTCCTAGTCACAGATAGGTATGATCGACCTCAAACTCCAGAGCAGGGCGGGTCCTGCATCTGGGTATGAGAGTCCGAGGGGTTCAGTTGCAGCAGCGTTACCCACCAAGCCGGGCCATAGGATGATTGAAAGGACTCATCGAAGACACAAAAGGTTATCAACGTGTTTGTAGAGGACGAGGCTGATCCCAACCTTGAATCTGACTTTTAGACTGGATTATCTTCCTGTCACTATTATGGTAGATGGATTGACATGTGAGTGGTGACTCATGGACATCTGCGCAGTCCAGCGTTTGCTCCTTGTCCTCTCTGGATCCTGTGACTGTCAGAGGTGTGGCCAAGGATCCCTGAGGGGTGGGTGCTCAGAGCCCCTGGCCCTGTGTGCCCTGCACTCTGTTAGCCCACAGTCAGCCTGAAGGTGTCCTTGAGGCAGCTTTTGAAGAACAGACACAATCTAGAAAATTCCCTGGATCCTCTTACCCATCATCCAGCTCTCCAACCCTCCGACCCCTACCTCTCCCATCTTCCTATCCCCTGGCTCTTTTTCTTCCACTTTGCTTTCATTGGGAAACAAAATACAGCCCAAGCCCCGTGTTCCAGTGCTCCTCCATTCCTGTGACTGCACCCCGATTTCCTGGTTTCCTTCACACAGCTTCTCCAAGCAGTGCACCTGCTGTCCTTATGTCTCAGTTTCTCTTCTCTCATTGCTGGGACAAATATCTGACACCCCAAATAAAGGAAGGAAAGGTTTATTCAGCTCACAGTTACTGGAAGTGTTTTAGTCCGCAGTCAGCTGGCTCCAAGGTTGAGTGGCACAGGGCAGAGGGCAGCCGTTCATCGTGGTGGAACAGCAACAATCGCAACAGACCAACAGCAGCAACTGGCCAACAACAGTAATAGAGAGAGTCTGTCTCTCTGTCTCTCCTATATTACATTCAGGCTCTCTGCCTCAAGCTATCTACCTCAAGTCACGCCCATAATCCCAGCAGTACTCAGACTCATAATCTCATCCTCGGGTCACTCACAATCCCAGTGGATCATGAGTTAATCTCAGACTCTAGAAATCCCCACCCCATGAGTGTATGAGCCTTTGGGGGGACAACTAGACATAAACCATAACACCTCATGTCCTCTCCTGTTCCCACCTAAGCAGCCTGCAAAAATGGCGCAGTTCCCTCCCTTTGTAGTACTGTTCTATCCCGGAACATTAGCTCATTTGGTTCCGATCATCTCTGCTTATCAGATGAGAAAAAGGAGCCACACAGAGGTACCCCACCCAGTGATTCCTGGTGGACGTGGCAGAATTTGGGTCCTACACGAGCTCTCTGGTTTGAGAACCTGCAAACCAAGCCCCTGTAGTGCTTGCTTCTGCTAACCCCTGTAACTGAACTGCAAACTTGTGTTAATAAAGCTCTGCTCTTGGTAACTTTTTATATTTTCACTCATCTCTAGTATCGCAGGATTTAGGCAGAAAAGATGATCACTAAGCTTTTATACTCACAAATGTCTTCCTTTCTTTTTATATAAATATAAAGAAATTTTATTAACCAAAAATGCACTGACTATTTTGATGAGGAGTGAATTAAAGTTTATATTTTCATGGAACTTTAAAGGAGAAAGAAGTTAAATAAATTGGTAAATTAATAGGTAAAACATAAAAAGAAGTAGGGACAAAATTTAGCCTACAAAGATAAGGGAAATTTGAACAATTTTAGAGAGCTGAAACGGAAATCCAGCTTCCTGAGTGGACTGGAATGGTAGTATGTGCATGGTACTGGCTGGTTTCTGCCTTGAACAATGCATAATCCAGTGGGCAGATAATTGATATCAGAAAAAATGATAGAAAGTATCATTCATTTATGCTTGGAGTGCAGCAGGGTCCTGTTTGTCTTCGTCCCCTTGGGCGGAATTCATAGGACAGATCCAGAGGGTTGCCAAATTCTTCCCAGGCATTTGTCCCTCTACCACCAAGAATGTGATGACCCCTGTGGGAGTAAGAAAAACTGTGCATCTTGCAGCTAAAGGTGCCTCAGAGACCCTGTAACCCAGCCTTCTCATTGGAGAGGAGAGGGAGAAGCCAAGTTGTACATTTTTCTTTGTTTTCCAACATAGCCACAAAGCTCGTGGGAAGGCAAGCGGGTCTGGAATCCAGCCTCCTTGTTTCTGTTCCATTACCAGGCCCAATAATAATTACTGGTTTCATGCATTTGTAAACACACTAAGCTACAAATACTTTTTTATGATGGAAGGAAGAAAAGGCAGGAAAGAGTGAAATAAGGAAGGCAGAAAAAAAATGAAAGAAAGAAAAAGTAAAAGAAGGGTGGGTAAGTAGCTCAGCAGATTTACTACCTGCTTTGGCAAGCGCAGGGACCAGGGCTTTGATCCCCACCCGGTCCCACATGTCATATGGGCCCCGCCACCAGGGCATGCTGAGCTGGCCACTGAGTCCACATGTGGTGGTGTGTGCTTGTAATCCCAGCACCAGGGAGGCTGAAAACAGGGGGATCACTGTGAGTTGGTGCTGTGTAGTGAAACCCTACACCAGATACATAAATGAGAAAAGGAAAACTAAAGGAAGAGGGAGGGAAAAAAGGAGGAAAGAGAGAGAAAGGGAGGGAGGGAGGAAGGAAGGAAGGAAGGAAGGAAGGAAGGAAGGAAGGAGGGGAGGAGAATAAAGGCATAGACAACTAAGCAGAATAAAATCCTGAAGCGTGGGAACAACCGCGCTTGACCCTGAAGCCCGCAGGGCATCGCGTTACTAGACCAGAGCGTGCCACAGCACAGCTGAATTACTCCAGCTCCTTTGAAAGAGCCATTCTTAAATGCTTTTACATGCTGTGTCTTTAAAGGGGTGGGTATTTCCATTTCACGGAACGGAAAAAAAATAGCTCACTCCCATCTAGGCCTAGACCCTGCACCAGGATTTAGGGCTTCGGCTTCTAATTTATTATGTAACCCTAAAATTTTCCTTTCTTGAAAAACGCATGGATTAATTGTTCTGTGAAGGGGTTAAAGATAGATTATGTAGCCTCATCAAAAATAACCGGAAATGGAGAGAGCTGAAAGCTGCCTGACTTGTGGCGGTGTCGCTTACTCGCTGGTCACTTACTGGTTAGGCACCATTTGTACTCCGGGCTTTCTGCCGTGTCACACCAGTGATGGAAACAAAACGGTTGGCAGCTCAGACTCACTCTCCTGGGAAGCTGAGCGGGGAGTGTGGGCTGGCCTTCCCGTGGTGCCTCTCGTGTGCCACATGGGGCCCCCAGCAGGTACAGCTGTGTAAAGACTTCCATGTTTGACCACCCTCTGGGGGTCCCCATCTCCCTGTTCAGAAAGGTTTGACCGTAATTGAGTGACTTCTTTCTAAATCCTGATCTTTTCAAGGATATTCTGTCTGGTTTTTTTGCCTCTCGTTACCCGCAATAGACCTGGGCTACACCCAGTTCCTCACAATAGCACGAGTTGCAGAAAATCTCAGGATCCCAGGAAAGCAAAATCCAAGAGCACGCGAGGGTGCTTGAGAGGAAGAACCGGGAGAGAGGAGGAGAAAGCCAAGTAAAGACTGGGTTTCGGAGAATGTGAGGGGTGTCCCCGTCCCTGTCCCTCCCCCTCCCCCGGCGAACGCAGCCCTTTCACTCCGCGCTGAAAATGGGCAGCGATGCACAGGGATTGGAGATGCAGAAGTGCCCCCTCCCGCTCAGCCCTAAAACTCTGACACAATATTTTGAGGGTTACCATGATGACTAGTTGTCAACAACTTTAGTGCAGATAATACTCTGCTCTGAGCTGCCAGGCAGAAAGAGTCCCTGAAAGCCAGGGTTACCACAGCTTCCCGTGCTCAGTCTGTGCTCAGGCTGACTTTGTGTCGGTTACTGAGAAACTTGAGTGTGGATGCTGAAGACGGGTCTCTTCACAGAAGGGTCCTGTATTTTTTTTCTATAAGTAAAGGAGACAAAGTGTTCTCTTCATGGGGCTGGGATGATAGCTCCATGGCACAAGTGCTTGCCTGGCAAGGGCAAGGCACAAGCAAGGTTGTGAGTTCAAATCCCGGTTCTACCAAAAAAAAAAAAAAAAAAAAAAAAAAAAAGTTTTTCCTTCATGTGCTGTAAAGAGAAGGTGAGAGCCTTTCTAAATAACCTACATGTATAAGGAATATCCTTTGGTAAGAATATCCCAAGGCAAAGAAATTGGGACCCTAGACTTCTTCCCTGTAGGGAAGAACACAGTGATTTTTCTATGGCATTTGACAAAGTTTTAGATACCATATATCTAGATAGCTGGCCATTTCTCCACTGAAAAGAAACTTTTCATAAAACCCAGATCCCACCTGACTCCTAGTGTTTGTGTGCCTGAGAAATCTCTTTTCTCCCCACCACTCCATGGCATTTTCACACATCCGGTTATTGTCCACCTTCTATGTGGACACAGCTTCCTTTAGAAAGTGCCTTTTCTGTATCTACTCTTTACTACCTGTCCTTGCTAGGACCCCACATTTGACATCATGGCAGAGGACAGCACACTCTAGAGCACTCTGCTTAGCTAGAATCCTGGCTCCATTGGTTATTAGCCGTACAACTTCGTGCATGGACTTTAAGTGTGCAGGGTGGCACTTTCACCCACAGGGTAATGGTGCTAGTGAGCCATAAAGTTGGCGGGTGGGACTGAAAGGGTTGACGGAGGTAAGCTATTCAAACTGGACACTGGTACGGCACGAAGCAAGTGCCAAGAAGTATTGGTCGTTCCTGTTGTGGCTGCATTAGAAATTATATTTATTGTGCCAGCTTCTCCACTGGCATTTTCAGAAGAAAACCCCCCTGCCACATCTTCTGCCACAGCATAGTCATCAGTCTCTCTAGTTTATAAAGCAGCCTAAGCTCGACTGTGGGCAAAGTAAGCAAACGACATCACAGGCCAGCCCCTGACCCAGGACGTCGCCAGGGAGTGCTAATGAACTCACAGGCTGAGATTTCCCTTCCTGAGAATCTGAGCTTGGTAATATCAGAAAAGTCAAGAAGACAGCATCAGTGCCAGACTCACGAGGGCGCAAATCTTGAAAGTAGGAGGTGGCCGGGCGTGGTGGCTCACGCCTGTAATCCCAGCACTCGGGAGGCTGAGGCAGGAGGATCGGTGTGAGTTCGAGACTAGCCTGGGGTGCAAAAGTGAGCTCAAGGCCAGCCTGAACTGCGTAACAAGACCCTGTCTCAAAAAAGACAAAAAAAAAAAAAAAAAAAGGAAAGAAAGAAAGAAAGTAGGAGGTGATATCTGCAGCAGAGGGGAAGAACAGCCAGTTCGCAGTGGAACTAAAATTAACCAGGTGTAAGCACTTGGGTCCAATAGAGATGGAGGGCAGAGGGCAGGCATAAGATTTCCTTTTCCCCACCTCAGCAGGATTCTCAGAAGCCTCTGTGAGCTCCGCCCGGCTCCAGCCTGCAAACTGCAGCCACCGCTCGCACGCTATTACAACAGACCTTTCGCTTGAGCGGGGGCCACTTCGAGTCCTTTCTCAGTGATGCTGGTGCCCGTCAGCCGCTGCTCTCCTCAGCCCATGCACTCTGTCCCCTCCGGGGCCCTTTCTCTCAGAACAACTCGGCTCCTCTGTGCGCATAGGGACAAATTCTGTTGCCAGGGCTTTCCCATGAGTATCTGGGTGGATCCAGACCTTGTGAGACGTGGAGATTATGCAACCTTCTTTAATCAAATGAACACGAATGCAGGTCCCATAGCTCTTGCAAGGCCTGTGTAAAGAGGGAGCTGGAAGTGCACTGAACTAGCTGTGCTCTGCCTTGGCCTCTGCGGCCACCTCAGGAAGAACTTTTGCCCACAGCAGTGTGGACGGGCACCCAATCTGCTGGTCAGTGATCTGCCTACAGCTGCTGCCTTTCCTCCTCTGTGATTGGCCTGCTGCGTTTCCTTCTCTGGGCCTTGAGAAGGAATTTCTAGTGTCTGATACATCTGCATTTGGGTGGGAAGACACCAGCACATGACACTGGTCCTGCTCCCTGGCCAACTAGAACACACCCTTGATATTGCTAACGAGACTGTTCTGCTCCTGATTGTCTTATTTCTATAAACCCTGATCAGTATGTCATCCATATACAAGCCTTCCCATGCAAGTCCTTCATGGAATACTTTCTCTTCCCATTAACCTTTGAGTAAAGACCAGCAAACTATTTCCTGGCATAGAAGGCTCCTGCCTACAGTCGTCCGAGGTTCCTGGAGGGACTGTGGCTCCTAAAGCTACCCAGAATGTGCTCTGAGATTTTTAATGATCTCACCAGAAAAAGAGATTAAATAACTAGAATTCAGGAGGGGTGGCCTTTGGATAAAGCAATCAGCTCATTACTGTCAGAGTCACTTGCCTCTCCGTTCCATGAGAATGACAAACATCCCTCTGGCGTATGTTCACTATCGTGATGCATCATCTGCTCAGGAAGCATTTGGTGAAGGGCTGAGTGATCTTTTCCACAAGTGTCTCGCTCTTTGAAGTCATGGACTGCGCTGTAAATATTCTCTGAGTCCAGAGAGCCCAGCGTGGTGCCTGACTTCTGCTGGCACTAGTTACTGTTTGCTGGCCTGATGTAGGAAGCACTCTTTATGTAAAGGGAGACTGTTTTTTTTACTCTTAAGGGATCATAACACACACCTGGTCCAATTCACTTCCGGTTTCATCTTTTATGTGCTCCCCCAGCTCTGTGAAGGCAAAGCACGCAAAAGCAAGAACAATTGCTGGTATCAACAGAATGCACTGTCTCTGTCTTGTCTCTGTCTCTGTCTCCGTCTCTGTCTCTCTTTTCTGTCTTTTTGAGACAGGACTTCACCGCGCAGCTCAGGCTGGCCTTGATCTCACTGTGCAGCCAGGCTGATCTCAAACTTGCCACAAGCCTCAGCCTTCTGAGTGCTATCGCTCTCTCAGTACCATCCTTGCAACTCCCAGTTCATTGAGGTTTTGTTTATTTTGTTTTGTTTTGGATACAGGGTCTCGCTATGCAGCTCAAACTTGTAGGGATCCTCCTGTCTCAGCCTCCCCAGCACTGGGATTATAGGTGTGTGCCACCACTCCAGGTTCCGGGGCTGGCGCAGTGTGCCATCCCAGGGATCAAACTCAGGGCCGTGCTTTTGCTGGCAGGAGCTTAGACTGCGGTGCTATCTCCTCAGCCCCACTGCGTTGGTTTCATCTGTCCATAGTTGGCTCTCAGAACAAGGAGGGTGCTCTCCTAATCCTAAAAGTGGACTATCATCTGAGGCTAATTCCTAAGTGATCTTATGTTTCTCAATTTATTTAAATAGATACAACTGAGCTTGAAAGGTATTTTAGTGAAACAATAACAATATCTTCCCAATTTTGAAGTATTCCCTAGTATAATGGCTGGGATGGTACAGTACCATTCTTGGTGCCTGCTTTGTGTGTCCCTAGGGCCACAGACCATGAGTGCCCACTGGTGTGGGGAGAAAGGGCCTTCACCTGGAGAAACTTGGCAGAGCTAAGTCTTCCTGGTGCTGGGAGGAGACAGGAAGAGAAGGGAAGCTGGAGGCGGTGGCCTGCATTGCTACTGTCGCCGCGTGGAACTACAGGAAGAACGGGAAAGCACAGAAACCTGCGCTGTGGGGAGCTGCAGGGGCCCAGCCCACGGGCTCCCCTGCTGAGAACAGGTCTGTGGGCAAGAAGCCCAAAGCAGCAGAAGAAAGAGGTGCGGAGCCTGCAAGCTCTTCAGTGCCAGGGGGCACACAGCAGCGCGAGGGATGACAGGGCTCAGCCTGTGAGGGAGCAGCTCCTAGACTTCGCCAGGACCCTGCCCACAAGGAGCCAAAGCAATGCGACTCTCGAGAGACCACGGAAGACCCCAGACTCAGTATGGACCAGCCCCCGCTCCAATGACCAAGTGCACCTAGGCTTTGGCTTTACACAGAGCTGCCTAAGGGAAGGGAGATCTGGAAGACACCATTAAAAAAAAAAATTCCCTGAAATGCTTCTCCGACTGGGATCCCCCAAGTTAAAACGATCCTGCACAGCACGGGAAACCAACAGAGTGAAAAGACAACGGAAAGAGTGAGGAAAAGGTCTGCAGCTACTCCTCAGAGAGGAACTAATATCCAGAACACATTGAGAGCTCCAAAAAAAGTTAAAGTTCTCAGAATGAAAGGCGCCAGTCAAAATACGGGCAACCGAAATGCATCGACACTTCTCCGAAGTACAAACGGCCAACAAATGCAGCAGGATACGTTCAACATCGCTGGCCGTCAGCGAAATTCAAATTAAACAGCACTGAGGTTCCATCCCACTCCAGAAACAAAGGCTACTGTCAAGAAATCAAATGGTAACACGCGGGGAAGCTGGGGGAGGGGCTGTCTCATCGCTGGAGGTGTAACTTAGTACAACTGCTGTGTCCATCGATACGGAGACTCCTCAAAAAAATCTCAAAGCTGAAGATTTTGTCTCTCCAACGATTCCTCTCCTCTTTTAAAGACACCACGCTACTGGGACACACACATGCCATGGTGACAGCAGCGCAGTCCATAATAGACAAACCCGGAAAGCAGCCTGCACATCCATCAACAAAGAAATGGGAAAAGAAAATGTGCTACTTACGCACAATGGAATACTAGTCTGCCATCAGCAAGGATAAACTTGAGTCATCTGTAGGAAGATGGGCACCCCGCAGACCACACGTGAAGTGCCATGAATGAGACACACAAAGTTAAATATTACATGGTTTTGCTTACAGCAGAGACACAAGGCATAAAGAAAGAGAAAAATAAAAGACAGACTGTAGAAAACAGGGGAGGTCTGTAGTATATGGAAGGGAACCAAGAAGCATAAGGGAGGAGAGAGAAATGAGAACGCTGTTCCTTTTTTCTTTTTAAGGGAGAATTGTGAAGTATGGTGTGCATGTACCAAGTCCCTACAAGACACACCATCACTATGCACTACAAATACACACTGTGTGTGTGTGTGTGTAGAAGTGGGCCATGAGAGGGAGACAGGCGGGAGGGAGGGAGTAGAATTGGGATGTGTTATGCACGTGTCCCGACTCCCTGTCGTGGATGTGATCCTCGTGTGCTACTGTAAGTACACCAGAAAAGCACCTGGATGTAGAGGTGGACTCATGGACATCGCCGGGCACTGATCCTGATCACTCCCAGAACACCACGCCCTGATACCTGCTAGCCTGGGGGTTGTATGGGATAAGCGGGCAGGAAGTCGAGGGCCTGGCAGATGGGGAATGGCCTATACAACACCCATCATGGCAACCAGCTGCTTCTAAGAGACAGGAGCAACCTGGAACTGAAACAGGAACTCTTATGTGGGCCACTCAAAAGCCGAGTGCACTGGCTGGGGGGAGCGGCACTTTCTGTTACCCGACCTTATGCTTTATGCACTACAATAAAAAGAAGATATATTTCAATCGTGAAAGCAGAATGCATGTCTAAAGATAAATCTGTAAAACGTTGAAAATCATTTTCTGCTATGTCATTTATAATTAAAGAGACCAATCAAGGATTTCATTGTAATTTTATCCGCATTTACAAGGGAAATCGCAGAGAATACAGCTGAGATTAAAAAAAGATAATAATAATCATGCACCCTAATAGTATGTTACCGAATCAATAGTTGAGGCAGATTAAGTAAGATTAGCTACTTTTAAAAATGATAACTGCATTGAGCAATGGATTTCGTGATAAATGAAGCTCTGTTCTGTAGGTCAGAGCTGCTCCGATTAATCTCTGTGCTCTTCGTGTCCTGGAAGATTTCCCACTCTGGGAAGCTGCAGGTGTGGCTCCGTCAGAGGCTGAATGCATTGCTGAGAAATGATCCTGTGGTTCTTCCCATGCATAGCAATAACCCCCAAGTGTCTGCGACAGTCAGGCTAAGTCAGAGCAGTGTCCTGAGAACAAAGATCCGATGTAGCAGAAGCCATCAAGGGTCTTTTGTATATGAGATGAATAAATCCAGCTTAATAGTGGAGGTCAATTCAATTTAGTGCCAAATATCTCTTATGTATAAGACACTATTCTAGGCATTAAAAGAAAAATCTCAACTCAGAACTGATAAAAATGTTATAAGCTGCAGAGGATTAAGCAGTCCTCACCGTGTAGTCTAAATTGTTTGTATTTAATGGTCAGGATGAGTCCAAACTCTCAATGTGTTCCTATTTCTGTAAGGGATGAGCGTATTGTGTCGAAAGGACAACTAATGTTCTCCACTCAAAGACAGCAAGGCCACTTGGAATCTGAGCTGTACATAGAAGACATTACTCCCTGCTTATTTTAAGTACAAGTCAGTACTCTCTGTTTATTATTCAGTCTCTCTTGTTCTTACCATATGATAGCTCCAATCTTGAGGCAGAACCTTGATAAACGCTCTGCTATAAAATAACTTGTACAGAGGAAAGACCTTTGAAGTTGTACAATACGGTTCAGCCCAGAAGGAACCATTCTCTGCGGCAGAGATCAACAGCTGCTTCCTGGCGTTGTCTACTCCTCTTTTCTTGACAACCGAGCCCTGAGCATTAGCTGGGTCACAATGAAAAGTGAATTTCCTTTTCTCTCCAAGTGAAGTGCAGGCCTAGGCTAACTCGGGCCGATTATGTATAATCAGAAATGATGAAGCTGCGGGGAATTCCACTCGGGAGGATTCACTCCTTTGTTTTCTCCTCCTTCGTCCTTTTTGTTGACCAGAAGCCATGTTGAAAACTGGTGTTCAAGTAACCATATCATACTGTGAGGCAGCATGCTAAGAATATTGGGTATAATTTGTGCTGGTCCTGGATCATCAGCAAGTGACTGGATCAGCCCTGGGCTGTCTACACTCAGAATTTAAGAAAGATTTTTTTTTTTTTTTGCTAGCTCAGGCTGCCTTTCTGGTGGATCTGGGAATCAAACCACCCACCCCTATGCTATGCCTGACTGAGATCACAGGCATAAGCACTCAAACCACTGAGCTAACCTGACAGTCCCCTACACTCAGAATTTAAATAAACAGCAGGGAAATACTCTTCTATATTCTTTTTAAAATTGTTCTATGCTTTCTCTCTTAGGCTGACAATGACCTTACATAATTATGTAACTGTCTCATCAACCAGTAGAGAGTCCAAGCTGTGGTCAAGGAAAAACATAAAATAATACAAAAAGGAGCTACATCCATGAAGGGAAGGTAACAGCTCAATCACTTACGAGCTAAAAGTTTCAACACGCACGCACGCACGCATGCGCACTTTAGAGTCTGCAGAGGAGGCTGCTCTATGGAACTGCAAGGGGTCACACTCCAAAGTTCAATGCTAATTTCCGACAGTTTGCCTATAAATTCCCCAACATGTGTGCTGCACGGTATTTTGGCCTTCTCAAAGACGAGAGTTGGTGCTGCCTCACACCGCAGAGCGACACTCCGACAGCCACAGGGTGTAGGAGAAAGAGCTCGGACCTGAGTCAGGAAAGCTGGGAAGATGGCCCCTGCCTTACGCGGCTTCAGCTCCTGATCGCTGATGTGGGGCCATGACAGAATCGGCCTCACTGTGCCTAAAGGGAAGTTGCTTAGGATTCTCGTGTCAGTCAGGAGTTGATATGTTATCATTGCTAGTAAGATCACTTTGGCGTCCACTTATATTTGAGTAGGAAAGGGTTTTTGTTTTCTTTGGGGGGGCGGGCTAAAGATGATTGCTTTTTAAAAGGGATAATTCTGGCCTGTGTGAACTTCTGTGCTGTTCCTTCTCACTTTTAGGATTCTGTGGAAGAATTTTGCTTTTGTAGTATATGCTAAGATCTCCATGCAGCCGGGCATGGTGGCACACACCTGTAATCCCAGCACTCGGGAGGCTGAGGCAGGAGGATCAGTGTGAGACCGGCCTGGGCTACAAAAGTGAGCTCAAGGCCAGCCTCAACTGCATAGCGAGACCCTGCCTCAAAAAAAAAAAAAAAAAAAAAGATCTCCAAGCATGCAAACATTTAGCCTAAAAGAATATTATGGGGAATGGGTATTTTTCTAACATAAAGTTTCCTATTTTTAAACAAGAATGTAGGAAGGACTTAGATGGACAAAGAAAGTGGACAGGTAAGTGGGTTAGCTAACTGAAGAAGACTCTTCTGTTGGACTGCCACTTACTGATTAAAATCTAAATGTGAGGAGTTTAAAGCAAATCTGTCTAAGCCAGGATCAATCAAGCATGCAGACATTCCACATAGCAGAATACTTTTGTAGCACTGATTATCAATGGTCATAAAAATCATCCTGGACCTATAAGACAATAAAGTGGTTTCTGAATTCTTAGAGAAATATTGGAAGCTAGTGGAAAGTAATGTGTACTGCCTCATGGGCTTCCTTTTTTATCAGAGACATCAGTAGCCGTGAAAACGTGAGACCATCCCTGCATGTTTACCAGCAGCAGAATGAAAAATGTCACAGTTCCCTTTCACAGAAGGCCGAGGAAAGACTGAAGTTCTTGTGCGAAATGAAGCAAGTCATTTCAATTTCAGTGTTGCGAGCTGCCTTCTGAGCCGCAGTTCACTTTGCAAGCAGTGTCTACTTTGCACCCAGCTGGCTCAGCACCGCTGCTTGTGGAACAGCAAAAGGCAGCTGATCTTCAACTCCCCACTCCGTTCCTCCTCATTAGAAATCCCTTCTGCGAGAGGACCCCCCAAACTCCGTTACTGCAAGCACATAACTCTCTGCAGTTCCCGGAGATAGGGCTCCAAGGAAGAGCGAATATCATCTCAACTTGGGGCTGCACCACTACCACCCTCCCCGCTGTAAGAGTCCGGAGAATCACCTGTGAAAGCAACCGGCTCTAAGATCTCCAAACTTGGGCCGGCAAGATGGTTCAGTAAAGCACCTACTCAGATAAGATCTCCAAACTCGCCCTCCCCTCTCCCGCCTACCCAAGTGGACACAGCCTGACGTTAGTCAGTCAAGGAGAGACCCTGGAGCAAACAAGGCGATTGGTCCTTCATTTACCTTAATTTCCTTTAAGGCTCAAATAAGCCAATTAAAAGCCTGCCTTCCTCTAAGTACCGTGTGCACCGTCTGAGAAATGCTGGAAGAATGAGTATTTATGCTGACTCAACTACTGCAGTAAAAATATATTTGTGGGCCGGGGATTTAGCATACTCCCACAATATACAGACGGAGGACATGAGTCCAGGAAGAATTCTTTGAGATTAATTTCATCAGGTACTTGGAAATAAATTCCTTTCTTTTTATTTTCCTATTACACATATGAGGATCCTAGTCACCAAATTTCTCCTTCTTTCTTCAGCCCCCAAATGTGAGTATTAACTCTGGACATACTTATGCTTGTACCAGAACCAAATGTTCTCTTAAGTAGCTCCCACTTCCATGCGGGTGTAGTAGGCTGAGGCAGAAGTGCATTGCCAAGGACCGGCTAATGGAAGCTTTGGCGCGGTGCGGTGCTTTCAGCCTGGCCATTCCAGAGCAGGAGGTCAGTTTGTTTCTCTCAGAGGGCTCTCAGTTCTTGGAGAGGAAGTGATGTTTCGCTTCCTTGCCAAGAATGACCTTCCACTTCCGCAGCTGGTGCTGAGGGGGCTGGCCGGGGGGATGGGATTTCCTAGGAACGCTGCCCGCCTTGGGGGGGTGCAGTCACCCACCCAGCAGAGCTCTTCAAGGAGCAGTGAACGATGCTAGAATTGCAACTCCTTTCACAGGGGTGGAAGCATCCAGTTCTGAGTTTCAAAAGCTATGCAGCTACTTCTGAGGTTTGCGTCTAATAGATACATAGTGCTTCCTTTAGACTTATCTGGAAACCACAATTCAGTGTAATCTCATCATCTGCAATGAAGCAATGTCCTTAAGAATAATTTCATTCTTGATTTTCAAAAAAGAAACCACACTTTGCTGTTTATTTCATAGTAGTGGTTCTCTACAGTTATTTCAAAATTTAAAAGCTTTCCTAAAGATCTATCAAATCATTTATTTCTATATTCTAAAGCATATATCTCTTTTCTTTCATTCACAGTGTTTTTTTTTTTTAAATCACTCAGTATATGTTTTATTCAAAACTTCTCAGAAAGGGAGGGCCAGATAGTTCAGCAGACTAAAGTGCCTGTGTAGGCAAAGCACAGGGACTGGGGTTCAATCCCCCGGCACCACATGATGTGCCTGTCCCACTCCTGGAACTTGCTGAGACTGTGATTGAGACTGGGCGTGGTGGTACCCTCCTGTAATCCCAGCACTTGGGAGGCTGAAACCAGGAGGATCACTAAGTCTGATCTGTGTAGAGAGACCCTGTAGACTCTGTACTAAATACATTAAAAATAAAATAAAGAACTCAAAAAAAGCTGACTACCTAAAGTTAAGGACCTACTGGGCATTTAGGGGCTGGGGAGATAGCTCCATGGCACAAGTGCCTGCCTGCCAAGTGCAAGGTTATGAGTTCAGACCCTGGTCCTGCCAAAAACAAACAAAACAACAACAACAAAAACATACTGGGCGTGGCAGCACATGCCTGTAGTCCCAGTGCTCAGGAGGCTAAGGCAGGAGGATTGCTTTGAGTTCTGGGACAACCTGGCTTACAAAGTGAGTTCAAGGCCAGCCTAAACTACACAATGAGTCCTCCTCTCAAAAAGATAAAAATAAATAAATATTAAATTATTCAATTAAATTAAGCATCCAGTTGAAGAACCAGCAAATGAAATGAATAGGTACTTCCCAGAAGAAGAAATACAAATGTTTAATGCATATATATATATACATATATATACATATATATGCATATATATATATATATATATATATATATATATATATATATATATATATCCTGAGCATCTCTGGCAATTATAGAGATCAAATTAAAGGAGTCCATCTTTATCCAGAAAGAATGGCAAACACCAAGAAATCAAAAAAAAAAAAATGCTGGTGAGGCTGTGGTGGAAAAGGAACCCTCTGACATTGCTGGTAGGAACATAAACTGAGGAACCACTAGGCAGATCCCTCAAAGGACTAAAATTAGAAATTTCATGAGAGGGCCGGGGCGATACCTCAGTAGAATAAGTGATTGCCTGGCAAGTGCAAGGTCCTGAGTTCAATCCCCAGTACTGAAAAAAAAAAAAAAAAAAAGGAACATGACTCAGCTATCCTTGCTCTAAGTATCTTCTCCAAAGCGCTTAAGAGAATCTGGGGAGATACATGCACACCATTTCTTATAACAGCAGAATCCATGAAATCTAAGTCATGAAACAGCACATATACCCATCAACAGATGACTGGGTCAGGGCTAACCTGGGCTACAAAGGGAGTTCAAGGCCAGTGGAAACTACATAACATAGTGAGACCTTGTCTTTATAGCCAGAATACAAGCTTGCTATAAAGAAGGACCAAGTCCACACGTTTGTAGCCAAATGGATGCGCCCAGTGTGAAAGCTATTCATTTGATGGCTTTCAGCTGAGTTAGGATGAAATGCAATGTAAGGAAAAAAGAAAAAGGAAGCCTAGGACAGGACAAGGGAATGGATCTTTTGCGGATGGGAAGAGGTCCCTGGGACCAAGGGTATAGGGTGAAGGGGAGAGGAGGGGACCTGAGAAGAGTGGGGATGTGCCAGGCGCAAGGTCCTCCTAACCTCAATAAGCGTGGACACTGCGTGCTGTAAAGATGAACTGAGACCAGCAATGTCAACAGGAATGAGAAGTGGGAAGGGAAAGCTGGAAAAGGAGCAGGGAGGGAAGGAGATTTTAAAGAAGAGAGAAGCTGCATCGGGTAGCTGTACCCGCTCCCCACTGTGGCTGTAAGTGGCATACGCTGTAAGCGTGCAATAATAGAATTTTTCACAAGTTGCATGTCTGGAGGCATGCAGCCACGCCACCTCAGTCAGAAATGTCAGCGCCTTATGTCATTTGAGCTTGATTTTAATATTAGAAATCTGAAATAAATATGGCAATGACCCCTGATTGTTGATCATACTCTAGGCGCTAGGTAAGCCCTTGCATGCATTGCTGCACTGAATGCTGGCCATCAACAGTTTAAATTTTTTTTAAAAAAATACAAAATAATGATAGAGAAAAAGAGCATTGGAAATGATACAAAATTTCACTAAACAAAGTAATGATACAAAATTTCACTAAACAAAGTAATTGGAATTCAGCAATGGTTGCTGTACTGCATGATGTTATCTTCACCAATGTGCTCTCAGGCAAAGTGATTATGTCGTTTTCTAGATAAACAAACCAAGGATGAGAAAAGATTAAGCTAATTTGATAAAGGTTGCCCTAGTAATAAATTATCAGAACCAAGATGTGCCATCGATATAGTCTGATTTAGGTTTCATGCTTTAAAACACAATATTGTATGCTTCAGCTCTTCAAATAACACTGAGGAATGAATACAGGGTTCAGGATATCTTTTCACATACGGTCAGTGTGGTTTATTTATTTTTTGAATAATTACTGATATTGCCATGGCTACTATTACCATTACTGATGCAGCAACAATAATGATGTCCCATCTATATTCATCCACCCTTCTTCTTATTTTATTTGCTTGCTTATTTGTTTATTAATTTTTGCAGAACCAGGGGTTGATCAGGCCCTTGCGCTTGCCAGGCAAGTGCTTATTCTACTGAGCTATCGCCCCAGCCCTTCTTAAGATTTGCATATATTAACACTTTTAATCCTTATAGCTACCGTATATAAAGTAAATGCAAAATTCCAGCTTTTTGTAGTAGGATACTGAAGAAATCTCATAGCTCATGATTTCATAGCGCCTCTTCAGTCCCATAGCTGTTAACCTGAAGTTGGATCCCAGATATGACTCAGGTACACACCTGTCATGTCTCTGAAGGTGGCCTGACAATGACACTCTCATCACAGAGACATCCTACCAGTCCTGTAGGCACATGAGTTGTCTCTTGCCATTCTCCGAGGGAATCCCTCACTCTTGCAAATGGTTGAAGTTGCCAGTTAAGAATAATGCATCCTGAAGGGCAATTTTCACTCAGTGCTGCCCATTAAGACACTTATAGCTATGGGACTGAAAAGGCACTACGAGGGCGGGTCAAATAGCTCAGTGGACTATAAGCACCTGCCAGCAGATGCAGGGGCGTTGATCCCGTAGGCCTGCTGTGCCAGCCCCACCTCCAAGGCACACTGAGATACAGTTGAGGCTGGGTGTGGTGGTGTGCAGCTGTAATCTCAGCTCTTGGGAGGCTGTAAACAGACAGATCTTTATGAGTCTGATCTAGTAGTCAGACTCTGAACACCCTGTACACCTTGCCCTAGAAATACAAAATAAATAAATAAATAAATAAATAAATAAATAAATGGCACTATGAGATTATAAATTATGTGATCTTTTTTGCACCCTTCTATGAAGAGCTAGAATTTTTGCACTTACTTTATATAGGGTAGCTATAAGGGCTAAAAGTATTAATATATGCAATAATGTGATCATTTGACATTTAAAACTTTTTTGAATCCATTGTTTTAGTAAAATCTGCTCTCTGAGCTGCAGCCCATAAAATAATACAATATTTTATAATTATATTATTATGAATAAAAAACTATTATGAAGATCTCTAGGCTCCACAGCTTGCAAATTACGTGAGAGTTGGAAAGCAAAGGGAATTTATCGTTTAATCATTTGATTCATTTGACTGGGCTAGGGAAAAAAACAATTTTTAAATAAAGTAATTGAGATTAATTCATTATGAATAAATATCACTTACATCCAGGATGGCAGAACACTGTTGATTCTCTGTGTATAACAATATACCATGTGCAAAAATAGGACCAAATCTAGACTTTAATATACAACAAGTTTTCAAGTTCATGTAGCTACAGGGGTCTTGCCCTTGGAATCCATGCAGTGAGAACAATAGAATTTGCACTGTAGGGATATTGAGGTTTTATTCCCTTGAGAAAAACATGTTCTTCTCTGCTCTAATCAGTCTGACCAGTGGCAAACAGCAAGCTGCCTGCAGAAAAGAAAACTGGTCAAGGAATCAGATGCTAAATGCATCAGGTAGAGTTCGCCTGCCAACGACAGCAGGAAGACTCCAACACAGAGGACAGGAATGGTTCCTCTTTCACAAAGACAAAATAAGTTCCACTGTGAAATTTTATTCTGCAGGAAGAAGCTAGAGCACATTGCAAAATTAAGTAGAGGGAGACCATAAACAGAGTGGTTTTGCTGTTGACAAACAGCCTGCTCTCTTCTGTCTTAAGTTTTATAAATTCTCCCTGGAGCCTTGTGCAATTAAGAAGCTTGAGTGTCCTTTGATTTTGAGCTGCTCAGCCAATGTGGCCCCAAGTTGCACCCAGGAGAGACAATGTAAAAGGAATGAGAAAAAATGAGACTTAAAACAAAAGGCTTGGAAGAGATACAATCTTTAATAAGCCAAATCACGATAAACCCTTAGCTTCTGCAAAGCCTGCTGCAGCCTCGGGAGGAAGTGGAAATGCAGCCTCTCTGGTCCACACAGCAGAGAGCATCCTGCATCCAATAAGGAAGAGTTTGAATGTTTGTACTGTTCTGCACATGCGCAGATGGGACACATGGCCATTTCAATTTTTTTTTTTTTTTTCTGAGAATCTTGTTTGCTGAATCTAATCAATCCTGTAGAACAAGCCGTTTCATCGCTGCTAAGATCAATGCCGGGGCAATTCCTGGGTACCAAGAGTTAAAGTCTATATAGATTTAGAGGAACCTGCAGACATAACCTTAAAATTCCAGGAGATGATCTCAGTACTGATGCTTTGCTTAGGTCTGCATGAGTGTGTTCTGCGCACATGCGTGGCCCAGCTCCATTTCTCACTGACTCATGAGCTTGGTCAAGCTATTTACTATCCAGGAGCCTCAGTTTCTCCACCTCGAAAGTGCTGGTAGCAAGACCCAGCTGTG